>QVOA01014782.1:0-23572 GCA_014825685.1 Pseudomyrmex cubaensis
GTAATTTTCCAGAATGTGTTTACAGCAACGGCTGTACACGTGTACTAGCGGGTCACGTACTCTTTGCGTGAACGAACTGCCGGTAAACATCGTTCGTTGACAATCGGGCTTGCCGAATTTTACCGATTCACGGAAAGCAGGTGTCGACAAATAGCGAACCCGGCAATCGCTAGCGAGCAGCCAAGAGAGTAGTGCCAAATTCAGTGCCGTTTTATAACTTTGGTCTACAGTGCTCCTCAACATAAGCTCGAATCGTTACAATTCTCTGTTATTTCCGAAGTAGAAAAGTGTTTTTTATAAATTAATTGCATCTTAAATAAGACGTTGTAAATGTGTTATATGGGGGAAATAATATATTTAGGTTTTTTATTTTTTTCCATAGATACGTGCGCGTGTCAAATATTTCTTTAGATATGATATATATACCACGTCAAATAATATTATACGTATAGCGCGATCTATTCTCTAAAATAAGTACGACAAAAGGCAAATATTAGCTGTTCCGTATTCTTCAAGTTTTCTATCGATATTCCCGAGTTTCAATGTAATATTTCTAAGTTGCAGAAATATATTGCAACAACGCGATAGAGGTCGGCATCCTAAACCAGAGCACCCAAGTTGCTCGGAAAAGACGCGCGCGCGCGAGAAAGAGAGAGAGAGAGAGAGAGAGAATCAGAAAGAGAGAGAGGCAAATAGAGATATCGAGTTCGGATCGAACCAAGCAGTACGAGTTGGTTGATATTCAGAAGCAAATTGAATCTGAACGTTGTCGTAAAAGATGGATATATCAGTCTGCACGTGCATCTCTCTCCACCCTTTCCCTTCCTAATATATATATTGTCTACCAATTCGTTACTAACTTCACTCCGGCCGTACGTTCGCTGCACAGCTTTATCAATCTTTCCAGATGTCTGACGGGATTCACATTGCGGAGAGAACTTCCGGACATTATTGCAAAGAGACTATGTTGTGAGAACGTAAGATCGATGTGAACGATGCCGATATGAAGCTCGAAGCTACTAGTTTTGTGAGTTAACGCGCAAATATCGGCGAGAATAGATAAATAAATAAATGAGTTTACTTTGGCAACGATCATTACGGATAAATACTAAAATATTTATTTTCTGTTTTCCAAAATCACAAATTATTTCCAAAATTTGGAATTATTAATTTTGTGACGATAATTGACAACATACGTTATTACGCACTTTTATCAATTTTTTATTCCCGCGTAGCGTGTACGTGTGTGCGAGAGTACAATAGATTACATTTCATAAGATATGAAATGTAATCTATTATTTATTTTTACAAGCTTTGTAACATTACATGATTATTTAATGCATTTGATTTTATTTTGACAATGTAATTTCACTTTAAATTATTATTTTACGGAACAATTTTATAGACCTTTATGAATTTTAAACAATGCTTTAGTCAAATAACGAAACAATTTTATTTGGGATATTTTCATTTTTTATTTTTTTTCCGAATATCTTTTTTTTTGAATAAATTTATTTTGTATTAGTAAGATGTATATTGATGTGAACGAAAAATTGACAGAGAGAAAGAAAGAGAGAAAGAGAGAAATCTTAAAACAATTAAAGCACATAAATTTTAATGATTTTTATTTGTAGAGTTTTGCGTGTAGATTTTATGTGTAAACAGAAAAATGTCTTCTCAGCAGTCTACTTTTTAACAGCCATTTTCACGAAAGTCTAAGCTCGGTTGTTTGGTTGTAACATGTCTGTAACATGCCCTTTGATTACACGTAAACCGCGTTTACCATGTACAGATTGCTCGCTCCGGTAATTATACTCCGCTACGCAGAGATCTCTGCTCGTGGAATTTCCTGACCAACATCTGCCCCTCGTAATACGATATTTTAACACTAAAGATCAGCGGGTATTCTTTTGAAACGGACGCGTTACTTTGGTCGACGGCGCAGAAGAGATATCGGTTAGAGATACACGCGCGTGCTTATATTGTCGTGTGTGCGGCATGTGTCATGTAAGAGGATATCGAAATGGAAAACGATCGATTACCGGGCGCGCGGCAAAGTGCTGCGTTTTGAAACAAGTACCGAGTTGCATTAAGTGCATTACTGAAGAGAAAAGTACAGTAGCGAAGTAAAACAACGCGTCGTTAATCATACATGGTTGACAACAAAGAAAACAAACAAAACAAAATACAATTCCGGTATTCATAAGAAATCTATGTCTATCTAATTATCCATTTAACTTCTTTGCAGAGTTTTACAATGTAATTTGCGCATTATATTATATTTTAGTAGAGGTCATATGTTTTAAACTACGCTACGCTCTCAGGCTTTTAATATTCTACATAAAATAAAAAAATTTTTTATATACAGCATCTTCATATTGGTACATAAATAACGAACGTTAATTGCACATATAAAAAAAAAATTTCAAGGAGAAATTTCAATCACCTTGGACAAGATTCTTACGCCACATATTCCACGCGCTAGAACGAGTTCGATCACGTAGTAACTAGACGCGTTGCACGATGTACATACTCGCGTGAAAACACGGGCGTTGTACGAAGACGTAATTTATTACAATATAGGAGTACACTCGTGTGTGCACACATTATGTATGTGTGTGTGTGTGTGTGTGTGTGTGGTACTCAAGCGACCATACGATCGAAAAACGGTTGCCAGGCGTCTCTTTTTTTTTACGTTGTGTCAATGTGTGCCTCCACCGAGCGAAACATCGCGGGGGTGTGCACCGTGCAAAGCTACCGAAAAAGAGGAGAAAATTAGACTGCCTTTATTACTCACCCCTCGCGTTCGACAAATACGGATGCAAATGTAAAACTGGTTCGAGCTCAGCCAGACCGGAAACCCGTTTCATTCATATTCATCCCGCTGGCGCTTGTATTGGTGTGACGTACCTCGCGAAAATTTCTTCCATCACGACAGTCACATTCAATCAACAGCGGACGGTATATATCTGGTTTAGGGTGTTGTCTACGTTGGGACGCGCATATCACGCATACGATCGCGCGCACATATATTTTGTACGTGCACGAGATACACACACATATACAAGGATTTGTACGCGCGCGGATGTCTTTCTCTCTCCGCGAATATTTAGCGCAATATTTTACACATCGCTTGAGTTTTACGTATTTTATGCGCTCTCCAGGCCCCGCGGGTATATATTTATCTCGCTAGTCATTATCGTAGAGACGTCGAGATATGTGTGAATATCGAATCCTCGCTATCAAACGCCGCCACACGCATTGACCCCGCTACGTTCGTCGATCGAAAACTAAATCTCGTGTAATTGCGCATATATTTCTCGCTTCATTTGCGTAATCTACGTAAGCATCATAACACACAAGACATACATATTGTAAATGTGGAATAACAACTCTCTCTCTCTCTCTCTCTCACACACACACACACACACATAATCTAATTGTAAGAGTTAAAAAATATAAAGTTTACGATTGTCACGTACAAATATTAAAAATAATAAATTTATAGAACAGATAAATTTAAAAGAAGTATACGAAATATACACATTAAATATTAGATAAAATTATTACAAAGTTTCCGAGTAAGAAAAACTCGTGTTGTAAACTTTACGCGTGTTTATATAATAAATAATAAATTGCCTCGAACTGCAGTCCAAAAGCTGGAAAGTCTAAGTTAACTATAAATAATAAATTTCTAAGTTTGTTTATCTACAAGAAAAAGTCAATTTGCAATGTATTATAGATACATAAATTTATTTATGGCACGCATGGACTACATTAAATCTGCTTACCGATAAAATGGATGAACCATCGGCGGGTCTTTGGAAATGTTGAAAGTTGAAATCAGCGCTACTTCGAATTAAGTAAGTACGGCAGAGCCATTCACCAAACGCGCATCGGGATATATTCCGTGCAACGCTTTGCCGCCTTCGGGAGGTCTAAAAGCGAGCTTCCCTGTAATTCTCTCTGATCCAATTACGGTAACGCGGGGAATAAGCGCGTGCGCGAGCGGTACAAGTGTGCAATTTCTAAACAAAGCACGAACCTGGAACCGGCCGCACTTCGTACCGTCCATTCTTAAACCGCATCGAGCCGGCTAATTCGAAGTCAAATAAAAGAGTTCCCGATGTAGTGCGCTCTCTCTTTCTCTCTTTTTCACTCAGAACAGAAGAGATGTGTAGTCTTTCTTTACATATATATATATTCTTAGCCAAAGTTTTTGTTTTCTTCGTTTCTAAATGTTAGCTAAAGGTTACGCGGTTCGGTTCTTTCGCTCAACGCGCCACCATGTAGGCGTAATACGTGCTGCGATTTAGCAGCCAGTAATCCGACATTTATCGCGCACGGGCTTAGGGAAAGAGAAAACTTGGCTCCAACCACCGCCGTCGCGCAGGACTTTCTTTTTCCGTTTTTGCAAGTTGAGTGTGCATGCGGTAATCTGTTTAAATTGAGTATACAACGCCGCCGTATATTATAATCTAAGAAATAAAGTCTTATATGCTCGTCAACGTGAAAATTACATTACTTATTAGAAAAAAACGGAAAATATCTAGATGAACAAATCTGAAGAATTGGAACGAGATTATGAAATCAGTGAAGACTCGGTAAAATTCGCGATCTGTAACACGATAATTGCGAGAATATTCTGACTAAATTAATTCTCACTAATATTATTTACAACGTGCTGTGCGGTTATGATTGAAGAGCGCAAAAGTTAGAATGTGCGTCGCACACCGTGGAGTAGAACGCAGTTCGCTTATAACGTCTCCGCATCGCGCGTCGTTTTACCACACAAATAAATATCCATTTTTTGCTATATCATTTTCGATTGATAACGGCGGTCTATAACAACGTCGTCCTCGGTAACATTTTTTGTTTTATTGGTTTTTCGCCGCGGGATAAAATATAACTCAAGGGGAGGAAGAGAGAAGGTAACAATGAAAGACTTCGCGGTCTCTCGTCTCGTTTTTATTGCGGCGCGCACCGTCGTCGTCGCGCCACGTGTAAAGTTAGCGGCGCGTGTATATGAATGCGGACTTCGACGTATACGTACATGGCGGCCGTAAATCCTTATAAAACTTTATACCTCCTTAATCCTCAAGAATTAAGGGGGCATATGTCGCGGCGAAGCGAATTGTAAAAAATTGTCGAAACCCCCCTTTTATATACGTGTGCGCGCGCGGCACGCCCCACGTCGTACGACACCGACTTCCACGTCGGGGGCCATTTCCTATGGTCACCCTTCCTTATACCCGCGTCCCCGTTTCCATGGTGAACACTCTGTCCCTACGCTCTCCCGTCACATTCGTTTTTACGGGCTTCTGCATCCAAACGACAAGAGATGAGTCGGTATATACAAAATATATGTATTATATATGTACATGTAACACATACGTATAAAAGTTCTAAGAAAAATCTAAGTCCGTGTGTTTTAATGTAATTTTTACATACAATTTATCTATATACAGGTAGAGATGAAAATTCGAGATGTACATGTAAAACGTAAAGGAATAACGATAAAGGGAATAATTTAGCGTTACCTTTACAAAGCTAAATATATTCGTACAAACTACTTGAAAGCTGCAATTGACAGTAAAATATAAGTTAATGTTACGAATTTTAATCGTACAAATGTGCGCACGTATAAAGAGAATGAAAGCAATCCTTCGCACACAGACGTGTGTGTTAACATTTTCACGATTGCGCGTATGTACGCACGTCGCTCACTTTGTGAGCGCGGAATTAAACACGTTTCAGAAGTGAAACAATTAATTATGCGCAGCTATATACCGTTTTGACTGTACGTGATTAAATAAGTATTGCTCACTAATTTCCCATTTGCCGGATGGACGTATCCGTTAACTGGGACAGCAGACGATACCGCTCGTAATTAGGACGTGAGAACCGGGTGACCTGCCATATTTTACGTTGTATTACGGTCGGGCTTGGCGCGCAGCTCGGTGCATCGCCGCCGTATAACGCATTATAACAGCGGAGCGCGTCGCGTCGCACGGATGCAAACGTCCATTTCTCCATGGACAAATGCAATCCCCAAGTTCATGCATCCCCGGCGTGTTACGTTACGAACAGGCTCTTACAAATGCCGTACATAATATGTCGTGATTACGTAACGCGAATAAACTCGCAACAAAGTAGACGCGCCCGAGTATTTCACAGTTTTACTCTCCCGTCGTTGTCGTCGTCGTCGACGCGTTATTTCCGCGTCCCGGCAAACGCGCGCGCGCAAAATCCGCGCTACCTTGCAAAACTTTGTAATGCGTATTTTGTGGCAACGCGTTTCTCACAATGTGGATTTTATTGTACATCTAATTATTTTGTTCCTTTCTCTGCGCTCTCGCGTTGCAAGTGTCGCGGCACTTATTATTTTCACTGCCACATCATCGGAGAGAGAAAGAGAGAGAGAGAGAGAGAGAGAGAGAAAATTGCTCGTTATACATCATTGCGCGACGCGATAGCGAAAATTACCAAGTATCGTTACAGTCGGGAAAGTTCATTGCGCGATAGCTTGGATAAATACGCCGCCTGTCGCGCGCGCGATGAGCAAACACGCGAAAAAGAGTATTTTTTTGGAGATCAAAGGTGCGCGGCAACATTTCGACTAACCGAATCTTTTTAGTGTACATGAAACGACACTTCAAACACGCGTTTACATAAGCCCCGGGCCTTTTCAAAAAAATATGATGACACGCGCTTTGTAGACGCTTGGTGCGCGGAGTACTGTTTTGAACGCGCATCTGTGTGATGCACAGCAGAAACGGTTGCTGATTTGTTTTCATAAAAGCCAAATGCGCCGGGATTACTCGGAATCGTTACTGTCACTCGCTCACCGGAAGAGTTATGATGTTGTTGACGTAGCCGAATGGGCCTGCGCGCGGAGATGCAGGCGAAATTCTCTCTCTCTCTCTTGCACGCGCGCGTACACCCACCGCCGGATTCGACATCAAAGTTCTCAGCCAAGTTTGTTCGCCGTGTTATCTAACGAAGGTATTTGCATCCCAGGAATGTCAGCAATTTGGCATACCTAATTAGCCATTGTGTCCTATCTTACGCGATCTAATGTTTCGCGCGCGGGCATCTCATGTGAGCACACTGTGCCGCGAGCGTTCGGGAGACAATCAATTTCCGCGAGTGGCGTGTACATGTGAGAAACGTACCGGCGCGCGCGTATCCTTAAAAAAACAATATCCAACAATATCTGCGTAATTTTCACTGGAATAACAATCAGATGGAATAACGTCAGATATACAAAATAGCAATATGCAGGAAATCCGCGTGATTATCTTCGCAATAATCTGGAACGTCGAATGAGGAACTTTGAGAAATTCATTTTCGTTCCTCAACAACAACGTCTATCGTACCGAGAACAACAACTGCCAAAGTTACGACGGTGCAGTCCGGGTTATAATCAGTCTCGCGTTCGCGAGTAATAAATTTCATCTCAATGCTATCTTATATACATATATATACCGCGCGCGGGCCACGTGACTCGGAGATTATTGTCTCTTGCCCGCACGCCTCAGCACTTACCTCGCAAATCATCGGCCATTTTATCACAGTCGAATATATATATATATTCACGTAAATCCGCTGTAATCGTCCCCTTCGTAATTCCCACCACGACACTCGATCGAGAGAGATGCGCGCGACCGACCGGACGACCCCTCGGCGCACTCGATGGCGCACGGTGCTTCATTGGTGCAGCGAACCGAGAATAGATTGGGATCCGGTTTCAGATTCGACCGGGATTTAGATCATTATCCGCTGACGGGACTTGGGAACACGTCGCCGCGGTGCACGATGTGTTCTTTGACGCGCCGCAAATCCCCGCGCGAAACAATTAACCCTTTGCTCTGCTACTCGGAACGCGCGCGCGCGTATGTGTGTGTATGTGCATGTGCGTAGGATAAACGATATGCCGACGCAAGATAGGACTTTACGTGCGTGCAATTGTCGCGTCTATATTTGTTACACGGAGTTCTTTGTGACAATAAAAAAAGTTGCTTACGATGATTTTTTTTTACAGCGTAAGCATTCAAATCGCGCAATGACAATCGATGATATTCGCGTCAGTGTCCGTTAAACTTCTCTCCATCTCTCGCGAACTTTTGAACGTTTAAAGAATGTCTAGATTACACGTATAATTAAAAAAAGATTCTAATTTAAAAAAAAAAAAGATACTAAAATGGAGAAACTATGAAAGCAATTTGTTAGTCTCCTGTACTCACAGAAATTACATTATTTTATTTCGGACGAAAACATACAGTTAAATAAGCTGACCCCGGTGCGAGAGAGAACGTGTGGATGGCGGTCTACGTATGTGGTTCTGATTATATAACCTATTCTCTCGAATTTTACGCAAGCAAGTGCTTACCAAGCGCGAAGTGTGACTTCCAGCTAAACACTCTCTAATATTCTATTATCCTATATCTTGTTTACTCCGTGGACAACGTGTTTTCAGCTTCCTATACAAGCATGCTAGATAAGCACTTACGGTCGTTAAGTTTCGAGAGAGTTAGTCGAGTACTCGGCGAAATATTCATGTGTTTGCGCCGTGTAGACAAGGATAAAAGTTGATTTTGCGGAAAAACGCAAAAACAAAAAAAAAAAAAAAAAAAAAAAAAAAAAATATCATTGAGCTATTAACGATGACTGTTTTTTTGAATATACATTACGGAATGTTTCAACGAAAAACCACGTAATAAAATGCGGAAAACATGATTTCCGGACGATTTCTCGATCTCGGAATAATTAATATACTAAATGACGCTTGTTTCGAATCCGTCAGGCCGTGCGTCGGTCAGAACTGAGCGAATTATTCTCGAAATTGGCTCTGCGTGACGCGTTGCATTACGACATTCTGATATAACTCCGTTTTTGCACCTAACTACATTAAATTCCAAAACAAAATGCGCGAACGAAATTTGCATTTCCCCTCTGGCGCACACACATCCGCGCGCGGCGCCGCTGGGAGCAACTCCCGGATAAAACGTGCATGACGCGCGCGGCGCGGTCCGCCGGAGCGCGGTCCGCGCGGCATTAAAATTACATTATTTCGCCAGCTTCGAACGTACGCCAAGTATGCGCCGGCGTTGATTATGAGTTTTAATGAATTTCTACGGGATCATTATAAAGCCGCTCACGGGGAGTTGTGTGTGCGGTCGCACACATGTGGCGGCTCTCTCTCAGCTCCGCCCGGCACACGCGAGAGTGTTTGTGAAACACAGCACGACACCGCTCGCGCCGCGCGTTATGACAATCGGCTCTCACTTCTCCCGCGCTCATATTACCCAACGTACGTACACGCGACCGTATTATATTCCGTGGGGTTTTTTCACAGATAGAGTCGTACGGGTTAGGAACTGACAAATGGAGCCGACACGTGTCAAGATGCTAATGCGCGGTGAAAAATTATTTCGCAATATCGGGAACATGGCGCGCGAAGCGGGTTGCCGCGCCCCTTCCGTTTGCAAATCGAGTCGTCGTGTCAGCCCGGTGAGAAAGGTCTGTTTTTGCTATTAAACAGCAATAAAACAGCGGGAGTCCTTTGAGATGAAATATAAGTTATTACTCTTTTGCCACGATCAACGCGTGCCACTCCCTCGATGTGGTGCTAATGATTTTTTGGGGATTGTCAGCCTAATCCGTCAAGTACGCCGAGTCATTATTTACGGAAGATAATAAAAACACACTTATTTTGTTGCGAATTTCGATGATATTAAATATTATTCTATTATTGTTGTGTCGAATATATTTATGAGCAAACGAAAATCGAAGCAACGTACTACGGGGATGGGTGGCGGTCACGTCGCGAAAAGAAACGGGACGTAAAAGGAATGAAGAGAATCGAATGTGGTAGGGAGAAAGAGAATGGCATTTGCGCTGGCTCCCGGCCAAATCCCACCTCATCAAAATGTCGGAAAGACGGCTCGGGACGAGTCAAGGCAACACGTCTGAATGTCATCCCTTGAGGAACCGTTCCTGCAAAATTCGGCTCGGCTGACAAGGAGAACCCTCTGACTGTTCTGGTATTTTTTGATGTTGCAACATGTAGGACGGGCGAAAGAGCACGACAAATGTGAGGCGAACGCGAAAGTCATTGCTCATGCTCACAGTACGCGGGCACGCGGCGCGATACCCTGATCATCATAACTCAGGATCAGCAGTTTTATCCCTGGTTCCGATTAAACTGATGAACGATCGTGGGCGATTTCGAGGGGAAGCATTCGTCGGCGGTAAATCACGAGACTAAATCGGGTTATCAACAAACCAGCTAATGGGTTTTTATTATGCACTGTGCCGGGAAAATTGGATTACCTCGGGGGACATGATGTTGAGGGAAAAAGTTCGAATAATAATGCTTTAAATAATGCAATAATACACACTAGAAAGAGGAATGTTATACATATATATGTGTGCGTATACACACAGAAGCGATAGAAGCGGTAAGATAAAAAATTTGACATAACCAAGTTTTTGTGTGTCAACAATCATTTTGATTGGGGAACGATGTTGCTAGGAGACAATCCGCGAACCAAGTATTTCTCTTTGTGTCGCATCTTATTCGAGGACAATCTTACCTGAGATTCTTCAGGAGACAGACGGTCGCGCGCGTACACACACGTACACACAGCGCACAATAAATATCTTCCAGACTCTTTTCAAAGAAATCTAAATAAGGCAAAGATTTTCTATATATAGCAATCAACGATGATGTCATTCAAGTATCTACCGTGAGGATTTTCTTTTGTGCTCGATTTCTTTTGTCTTATAAACGGGAGATATTTCTCATAGTAAGTCAGAATTTTTAATTCTCCCTGTTTTGTAAATATTACAGTTTTTCTTTAGTATGAGATAAAAACCCGATAAGGTATGTAATTTGAAGTCTCAATACACGGTAATTACTTGTTCCCACAATGTTAAATAGATTTAGTGCCTTAAAGATGTTATCTCGCTTAGATGATCACGTGTAGGTGCGACCCCGGATAACAGCGATTGTTTGCCCCAAACTTTTTTTACACGCGAGCGAAATTCACTCGAACGGCGGACACGGTTATCGGTTTGTTCTAAGTGTTTTTTTTTGTGGCATGCAACGACACGCCCATTAAGAAGGTTCAGTGTCGGGATCTAGATAGAGTTGCTTGCAATTACCTCAATGTTTTCCGTCCAAGCAACGTCTTTTATATTTCCATCATTCGATGTTACGATCTATTCGCTAAATTATATTTTCAATTAATTATAATTACGGAATTTAGATTTTAATTTTTTTCTCTCTATCTCTCTTTTTTGATCTTCGAAATCAAAACTATTTCGTTGAAATTCGCAATGTTTTGGAAAATATTCTATACTGTCGACACAAAACGCTAAAACGCTTGATTAATAAAAATATTTTGTGATCTTATTTAATCGTTAATTACAAACTTATACGCTGTTTTATCGGATTTATGATCGATCGATAATACGAAGTTTAATGACTTTTGCACGTAAACGCTCACATGCAGACGCAGTAAAAGTTCAAAAGTTGCGTGTAAAAGTTGCATAAAAAATTGCCGTTTTCTGCATGAAAATTATTTGATTTGTAATACTTTGTTTGTTTTAATTAAAAAGTATTAAGGAACGATACAACACATTCTTAAGAGAGTTGTCAGATATTCATGTGCAGTTTCGCATTAGTTTCGCCAATAAATTGACCGTTGCAGCCAATCGGCCGTTGTATTTAAAAATTTCCGAACGATCGCGCGAAATTCCCGTGGCTGAAACCCACCGATAGATAACTGCACGCGTATCGATAACGGCTGCACGAAAAAAGAGAAAGAGAGAGAGAGAGGGAGAGAGGAGAGAAAAAAAGAGAAAAGCGCGCGCGCACAAACGAAACGTGCTATTTAATTCCAACCAACTAGCACACGCTCCCCGTTCACACGCCGAGGCAGCGGGCGTACGGGAAAAATTACGCGGAAAAATGAAACGGTTTAGGAAAATTCTCGATGTGGCGCGACGACACGAACCCCGGCGGAAACCAATTTCGAAAAAAACGCGGAGCGTACGGGGTACCACATCGCGACGGCATTCGCGACCGAGGTGTGCGCGCGGGGGACACAGGAATATCGGTCCTTTACCCCATCGCGGAATCATGCGACCGCTGATACGCCGTTTGGTCGTTCTCTCTCGTAGTGAAACCCAGGTTGCCCATTACGCAGCGGTTAAGCCGGATAATCGATCGGTCGGCGGCGACGGAGGAGGCGGCGGCGGTGGCGGCGGCGGCGGTGGCGGCAGCAACGGTAGCGGTAGCGACAGCAGCACACGCACCGGCACAGATAAATTAGACGGCCTGCCAATACCGCTCATTAGCGTGCCAGGCGCAGAAAACGCCGCAGGCCAATTATGAAAAGCGAATTTCTACCGACGGACAACCGCGGCGCGGCGGTGATGGTGACCGCGGCGATCGTTTCAACGAGACGAGCAAAGTCCGGCAAAAAAAAAAAAAAAAAAATTGCATCGCTGCGGAAAAACGATCGGAACGTCGGCGCGGTCGGCCGATCGCGAATGGGTTTTGCGGTTTTCCCGCGCGCGTGCACACGCGTGTACACCAGCGTATCACGCAGCGAGGAAGCAGCGTCCGACGGGCGTCAAAACGCGTGTATGTTAAATGCGCGCAACGACCTATCGTCGCGCGTCAAACTGGCGCGCTGTCGAAAACCGCTGTCTTTTTCACGCGCTCGACTGTCACCGCTGATTGTGTCGGCCTAATTGTCATCTCGGAGTCATCTCGGATTACACGCGAGCTTCCTCGCGTCTCTGTTATTTGTGTTGAGAAAGAGAAATCGCGGATTTCCTTTTTCTTAATCAAACAAGTCGAGCAAACTGCTCCAAGATCAACGTAACAATTTGTTAAGTTGTTATCTCACTCATAAAACTTGCATCAAATTCTAATCACGTTCCAGTTCGTTATATCTTCTAAGCTCTGTGATCTGATTTATTACTGCAACAGCACGTAAATATATCATGTACAATAGCAAAGAATGCGTTAATATCAGCTACACAAATCGCAGACCTCAACATTGACGTTGGTTTTTCCACGACGCTTGTCGCCGCGGAGATAATTTGCACAAGCGTGCGTTCGCGTGCGCTTTCGGTCGGCGTGTATCGCGGCTCCAGGTTTGTCGGGAATCCCGCATTAAATTCGCGCGGCAATCAGTCGCTATTCTACCGACATTGCGTTGCCGTTACGTGCGACGCTTACGTGCGTTATTACGCGAATATGTGACCACCGACGTCGTCCATCGCCGACATCGTCGCGCTGGTCTTTTCTCAGCGTATCGCAGACAACACGTACGCTTAATTAAACCGCCATCGTCGCCGCCACCGTGTGCATGTTCCCATTTTGTTCGTTCGTCGTGACGCACACACGCCGTCGCGGAAACGGCGAAATTTCTTGACGCGCGAGAATCGAAGAAACACCCACGCCGTGTGCCGATCGTGCGTCGTATGCGAATGTGGCGTGAGCTTTTGAGCACTCTTGCAAAGTGTCAATCATGGGTGCAAATGTAGTTAATTGAAAATGAAAAGCGGGCACTTTGCGCACGTCTCTCGCACGACTTCGCGGTGCTTTCATATGCAAACAGTTTTTATTCAATAAGATTCAATTAAGAGATTGAATTAAATATATTTGACGTGCTGTTAGGGATTAAAAACTTTTTTTTTTTTTTTAAGTGTTGTTATAAATCTTCATTTTGGAAAATGCGATATATTAGCTTCTAATGTACCGAGACTTACGTGGATACCGGTTTGCCTGCAGCGCTTTTTACGAAGCCGAGATTAAAAGCTTCCGTGTAAGAGAATGCTAAATTCGTACTTGTTTAACCCAGTTTCTCATATATATATATATATATATATATATATGTGTGTGTTTGTGTGTGTATGTGTGCATCCTGTTTCTCTCTCAGAAATATTCGTTTTGACTTACAACCTCTTTCCACATTCTTGGCTTCAACTACACTCTGACTACTCGTAAATTCTTTCAGAAACAAAACAGCGTGTGTGTGTGTCTGTATATGCGCGTGATATACATGTGTATGTATAAAATGTCCCTCTCTGGAACACATTCCGCTTCATGTGTCGATCTTTTCATGTTGCATTATTCACTAATACATTTTGAATAGGTATTTGTTGTTAGCGTCAATCGAGTAACTTTAATAACAGTTTGATTGATTTTTGTTCTTTTCGTGATTACATTCACTCTACAGAAACAATATGAAGCTTTAATTAAAACACACACACACACACACACACGCACGCAATCAAGCAAAGTGACGAGATATAATAAATTAATACATACACTAAAAAAACAACAAGTTGTTGATTGTTTCAATATGTTTTCATAAACACGCGGCAATATGCTTAAAAATTTGTTTCATCAAAATAGCGATTGTCACCGTATATAAAGATGTATATGTTGGCCATTAATAAACGCGCGAGACGAATCAGAATAGACGGTATCGCGGATCTTCCATTGAAATTTGTGCGCGGTCATGTTAACACGTGTTTTTGATTTTTCATTATAAAGTTCGGTGCGAGAATAGAACGCTGTGAACTCTTGCGGACTCGTTGTTGACAATAAACCGTTTGTTGATAGCGTCATGAATTCAACATTCGATATTTTTTGAATCGATTGGCGATCTCGCCGGTTTTGCGCGCGCCCGTCCAATCATTACGCTCGAATAATCGACGTAGAATCACTACAATATGTTGATTACAACCTCGAAATGGGTGTACGGAAATGACGCAGCTTACATGCTGCCCGTTTAATCAGATTTAGTGAGACTTTAGTACCGCGCGTATCGGAGCGTAATTATCGACGTAATCGAGATACAGTTTTTTATTAAATGCAAAAATAATAGACGCAAAAATCAGTTTACTGCGCGAGTGTACACCATTAGCTCTTTCCTTTATGTAGAACGGTAATGAAATTAACATAGTAAACTTTCTTAATATGTTGTACAAAATCGAAAATTGTTAAAAGCTTACGTATAAAATATAAATGACTTATTAAATTTAATTAATGAGTTATTTTTGTCGAAATTTGTGAAATAATTTGATAGAAGAAGTTTGAAAGATAAAATATATTTCGAGTAAATCACACAGACGTGCTTGTTAGCGAGACTAGATCTTTGACAGTTTGAAAAAAGCAATGACATCGACTTTCATACAAGATTAAGGAGGTATCTAAGATACTCTTTTTTTTCTTCGACAAAAAAGCGGAGTTGCTTGCAGACACGCGCGCGCGCGACGATCCCGCCGTTCGACACTCTCTGTGTATCTCCTTGCACTCAGCTTTTTATCTGCTCCAAGAACGTCTCTTCCGTGCTTTCGTTTCTTCCGCTTAACATTTACGGTTCTCTCTTTAGCTTCGGCTCCCTATCGTATTTTCCACAAGCGGCGCTTTTCCTTCGAAAAGCGCTTTCTTATTTGCAACAACACGCCGTTCCTTGTTCTCGGACGCTGCACTCGAACGCTGCAGCTATAATTGAAGAATATTGCTCCGCATGGACCGCAAATAGGACGCAACTCTAATTTCATTATTCGCAAAAGAAGCGTGCATTCTCCGCGGAAAGAATACTTCACGAAGGTGACTTCGCCTACGAGCGCCTTGTATTGCTATTAGAGCGTGGAAGCGGGAAAGAGGAAATGGAAGATAGGATAACAAGAAAAAAGTGGAAACTGCCGCACGCCACTCCGCGGAAAATGTATGATACGGTATACCGAGGTAAAAAAAAAACAAAAAAAAAAAACAAAACAAAAAAACGCAGTTTTAGCCGGATAGTAGAAAAGAGTCGTCGAGAATGTGTAACTGTCGTAAAATATGTTACTATAAAACCTGGCATTATACACATCCTTCTTGTAAATTAAATGACAATAAAAATTCAATTAGCTTTTATATATACATATATGTATAATGTACTTTTTACTATATGTATAGATAAATAGATAAAATATTACTATATAAATAGATAAAAGTTTTAAATATATAGAAAAATAAAAGGAAAAAATATTGAGACATAATACGAGAACGCATACAATCGTTTTGCAGACCCGGGCGCGTTTAACGGAGGGTAAAGATTTCTTCATCACATATGAAAATCTCATCTACGAAAAGTATGCACTTCATAAAAATAACAAACGAGTGTAATTGGCATTCATAAGGTTTTAAAAATAAATCACCTCTTGTCTGCGCATTACTTTAATTCTTCTTCTGTGAGCGCGTTCTATATAGCTATTCTTATTATCTTCTTAAGATAACGTTCTTTCAAGAACGAGACGCGGTTATTGTCTGGCTATAAAGCTGCAAATCGATTACCTTTCTTCGTGCAACAAAAAGTCTATTTATGCTATTTATTTTGTGTTACTACGTCTGTGTGTACCGCGATTGCTTTTCAACGATCTACAATGCACTGTATTTTTCATCTACAGTACACTATATTTTTTCTTTATGTTAGTTCTCTTTCTTATTGACATGAACTTCAGTCTCGATAGATATTTGTATCTCGAGCGTTTCCATTATTAAAAACTTGTCGCACAAATATAAAGTTGTATTGTAATGAGCAAGTGATCAAAAGCGACAAGATTTTACAACAAAAAAGTATCTCCATGAATATTCCAGAATAGTTATTTTTTTTCAAGCAAATAGTTCGTATATATAAAATACACAAATGGTATGTGCGATCCACAAACATTCTTCAATTAAGTCTAGCGCAATATTGGTTTTGTAAACTCGATAGTAAACTTGACGTAAACAAATATCGCCGGATAAACACATATTGACTACGAAGCGTTTTTCATCCGTGGATATAAATGTTTTTTTATTTTTGCACGTTATTAAGATTTTACAAGCGGTATTTACTATTTAGCTTTAGTACGTCGTGTCTCTTTTACAGTTAAATAAAACTGGGACAAATATTAACTCTTCGCGATTTAAGCGCAATGGTTCGTAAAAAATAAATCATCGTGTACATTCGAGTTTTGGACCATCGTCTGTGAAACATTCCGATAATTTCGAGCGTGCGCGCGCATTCACGTTCATTAAAATCATCCCGCAACATAATGACGACTGCATCGCGTGCCAGCGGCGGCGTCGATTTATTTCCCGGGGCGGCACGGCACGGCGGAAGGAAGTATAGTCATCGATGGAAAACGGCTGTCGTCTGCTGTCTCCGTGTGTATCGGAATATGCGCCCGTCGTGATGCGATCACACGAGCCAGAAGCGCGGACATTTACACGCATTTAACCCTTTGACGAGCGGAAACACGCACGGCAAATCAGCGTCGGCGCGGAGCGGTGTACGCATTCGGAGCATGCATCACCATCCAATTATCACAGCTCGCTGACGCTAATTTCAGGCATTCAGATATCATTTCATCCGTCAATGGCGGCCTGATTACCAATTGTGTAACTCTTTTTTTCTGCAACTCTCGCTCGTTCGCTTCTCTCTCTCACGCCAAGACACAATGGTCGTTTTCGGGCCGATCGTGCGGTCCGCGAATGAATGCTACACGCGCGCGAACACAACGGCATAATATGCTTTAGAGGACGCCTGTCAATTTTGTAGCTCGCGGCCGTAAACACGGCCATTCCATCAGAGATAAAATTTTAGCGTTCGTTGGCTAATTTGCTTCTCACGCGTAGCATGACTGGTCGCAATATTACATTACGATAGCATTTTAGTCAGCGTATTCTATATATATACATACATATATATATATATATATGTATATATATATACATATGTATATTTATATTTATATTTATATACATATAATGTATATATATTTGCAGATAGTTTATTAAGTGACACAAATTGTAATTACTTTTAAATAAATGCGGTTCTATCTTTATACAAGAGATAATCGATAGATAAATAACATACATGTATAAATATTATCGCTAGATAATTATTTAAATATACATGTATTTCTCTTTGCGTGTATTTATCTCAAGCCTTTCCTGCAAAACTGTGTCTTTTTCCTTAACTTTCACAGGTTTCTATGCAATGAAATTTTTATTCTCATTCGCGTATATATACCTCTTATTGTTCGATCACAAGTAGTTTTGTCACGAAAGTTCCGAGCGTTCAATCCGCAAGCAGTCTATCCACCGGAGACGCACCTATTTTATTTTTTGCACTAACCTATTTTTATTTTATTTAGTAACGGAAATCCGGCCCGTCGCCGGCTGTGACATAGCAACGCGACGCGTCTCGACGCGACGTCAACTGTAAACAGAAAGCCATGCGGCATTGCGGCAATCCTATCACGTATGCGCGCGTCTACGTGCACGCGCCGTTCATATGCTCGTCGGAGCAAATATGGTAATGCATTCACACGAAATGTTTTCACGGGGCTTTCTCGAAATACCAAGTCCGTGCGCGCGAGGCCTCCCTAACGGTTTACAAACAAGTCTGATCGTTCTAGATGATGGCGAGCAACCCTCGCCACGACCGCCGCGCAACGTGTTTTCGGCAATCCATGAATGTGCAACGTACCGAATATACATGTGGTGCGAAAAGACACACCTGTCAAAGGTCTACATCATTGTCGTTTCTTTACTGATAATGAAATTAAATTATTCCTATTTTAAAAGAGAATCTCCAAAAACATTAACTCTACGTTTACGGTAATATAAAAGTTTTCCAAAATTTTTATACACATTTTATAGATTTACGAGACAAATATTTCTCGTAGTTTTAGTTTAATATTATTCTGCATAGTTTTAAAACTTTTTCATTTTAAAATAGACTATAAATATTCAACAAATTTGTTCATTCTACGTAAACAAATAGATTCCCGAGAACGATCTAAATTTTCGCGCCGCATTCGTTGAATTGAGGTCTCTTGGTTTTCCACGAAATTCAACAGCGGGCAATAAAGTAATGTCAATATTACCGCTGCTATTATCCTAATCGATGTTCGTGATAGCAGCACCGAAGGCTTATACGGGATCCGACAGCGAGACCCCATCAGGATAGCTCCGTTACATTCATGACCCTGGCGCGGCGATTACGGTCGATGATCCGTGGCGAAATAACCCCCGGTTCCAATCATTTCTCCACACCAGAACCGCAGGGCCAGATGGGTCGTGGTGGAGTTGCAAAATCCTCGGCTAAGCCGCGATCGGAGCGACGCGTTTGAAGTCGTAAACCGCGAGGACCGATCGGTCGACGAAGCCGAATCGAAGATTCACGGGCCATCTGTTGTTAAACGGGGATAATATTTATCCCCGCATTACGAAAGCATCAATGACGAGATCCTCCGACGCAATTAGTCGAAGAGAAAGCGACGAGAATCTCTCTCCCTGGAGGGAGAGATCGCGGAGCTCTTCCCTCATATCGTAAAATGAATTATTTAATATTGTCTTTGAAAATGCATTAACTGTGGGATTTGAAACACAATGATATCACCGATGGTGTTAAAAGTTCATTAGATACGTAACACTTGGTATGTACGTGTATTATATTTGAAAATCGCGTTAAAGCTCTTTGTTTTAGAAATAACTCATTTATTTCCCAATTGTCACTTGGTATTTTTATCGTGCTGTGTGTCATGAATGGTCACAGCGTATGAATATCTGTTTTATTTAAATAAACGTAGTTAACTCATATCGAATAGTAAAATATACAGACGTGCGATGTCGTCTGTTGCGCGTGTTTGTAAGAACGAGATGAAAACATTTGCATAATATACGATCAGATAGACGACAGATAGACGATGCACTGCGCATCGTTACCGCCTTCGTTGTCGCGCAGCGCGGTACAAATTCGAGCGCTGCAACCGCGCGCGTATTTGCTCTCGGAAACGACGATATCCGCTCACTCACGCGCGCTCGCCACGCACGCTCTGATTATCAACAAATAATTCCTGCGAACGACGCGCTGTAGCGCGCAAATTTCCCGACAGAGCAACCGCCCCGTCGAAAATCATTCCGGCGACGTGCCGGGCGACGCGCGCGAGGGATGGGAGCCGCCGAAAAAAAAACCCGCTTTTCGCTTATCCCTTGAACTTTGATCCCCCGTGGCGTGCCGCTGACAGGTTGTTCAATGTTTACCCGACCGTTTGTCCTGCAGACCGGTATTTGGTTAATCAGCGAGTTAGTTGTCCATGGTTGAATTCCCGTCGTCATTCCTCGCGTCGTTGTGCTCCGCCCGTTTACACATAACGTGTTTCTCTCTCTCTCTCTCTCCTTCTCCCTCCCTCCCTTCCTCTCTCCCTCTCTCTCTCTCTCTCTTTACCTGTCTGTTATTTTGTTTATCTCTTTCGCGAACAGAATCTCGCTGGACTCTCTTTGGCTGATCGGAATTTATCGAACGTGTTCGTGCGTTCACGCGTGCAAATATCTGCTACGCGTTCAACAATTCGATCCACACTTCCTAGACGTTTCTTTTATACTTGATAACGCGGATGCCAATCAATTTGATAAATGCACAAACGTTGATATTTTCCAGCTAATTAAGTAAAGTGAATCGTAATCGGGAAATTTATTGCGCGTGCATTCATGTTTATCTTAAAGAATGCATTTCCACATTCTCTCTTCCTTCTAGGAGGATCTAAATTTCTAAACGCAATGCGCGAAAGTCCCGGGGATCTACGGCGCGACGCCATCTAATCCCGGAAATCTAAACAACCTAGCCGGCATTTGCACGCTCAGATAGATAACCTAATCCGATCTCCCTGCGACTCCGCTGCGTATATCGCCCGGTTTCTCCCTGTCCGCCCGAAAACCGAGCGCGCGCGTCCTCTCGACTTCCATCGTTTCCGCGTCCTTCGATGTGTGCACGAAGTTAGTGAGTTTGCGTAGTTAGCGTTACTTGTGCATTAATTGAGGATTACAACAGCAACGAGATATGAGGAGGGAGAGGAGAGAGAGGAGAGGTATAGCGGCGGGTTGTACAGTAATACAGAGCGAGAGAGAGTTGGCGAGGAAGCCGGCAAGGTTGTGAGGACGAAACGACATGGAGGATACAGCGACGA
Organism: Pseudomyrmex cubaensis; assembly: GCA_014825685.1. Classification (NCBI taxonomy): domain Eukaryota; kingdom Metazoa; phylum Arthropoda; class Insecta; order Hymenoptera; family Formicidae; genus Pseudomyrmex; species Pseudomyrmex cubaensis. Next base: position 21,037 of record QVOA01014782.1, read on the forward strand.
GAGGGATAAAGTGAAAGGGAACCTCAAGAGGGGCGGGAGAGAGAGAGAGAGAGAGAGAAAGAGCGTTCGGGGGTTGGATACAGAGGAGTTGGTCGACAAGCGTGAGTACAAGCTCAAGCGCAGGCTTCGGTCTCAGACTCTCAGGCACATGGTAACTTTCCTAATCACCGTACGAAGCCCCGAGGTAGTCATCCGCTCAGCCATCATACCGCCATCTAAGTACAGCAGACACGAAAGCTCGATTAGAGACGTCGAAATCGCGTGCGCGGATATCCCCGCTGGATAGGTATACCATCGCCTCGGCGGCACGAAATTCAAGCTCTTCGCGATCACTGACGTGCGAGACTCAAAAGGAAACCGGTCAGTTAATACGGCGTCCTCCTCAATTCGGTTGAATCGCTCGAGAGAGACAAGTAGGACTCGCCTTGGTGAGGAAACGTGCCTTTCTCGTAACATCGCGCTCCGTTCGAGTATGTATGCACAGCTTGGCCCCTGCGCTGCGTCCTATCAAAGCTATCTCCACGGGAGTTTGTATGCTTCACGGATTGCTACTGTTCCTTGCTACTGTTTAGCTTACCTTGGCTCTGACTCGAGTGGGTCACAGTACCTACGCGCCCTGTTGATCTCTTAGAACGTTAAATAACCAAATTGACCAGATCAACAGGATCGACCAGTTAACTCCTCGACCATATAATCGTGTATATTTCGAAAAGTAATTTTAACTTATATACTATAAATATATGTATAGTACATAGTTTAGACATATTCCAAAAATTTTATATAGAGCGCGAAATACGTCACGAAAATAATAACGTTGACTTTCTCATTTAGGACAATGATGAATATTAATTAGTTATTACGACAAATTTTCATTCTTATTTCTTAATGAGTTTTAATGAGAAAATTTTGCTGATTATTTATAGTGCGTTGTTATATTATTATATAACTTATTAATCCAACTGTAAAGCAAAGTTTGCGCTGTTTATACTAAACGGAATGCCTTGAAGATAGCTTGTTCAAAACAATGCACTGCTTCCATTGTGCCGTTTTCCCGACATCTTTTGCATTTTAACATTTACGAACGCGAGAGAAAGAGACAAAGCACTCGTAATAATTAAGTATTTCGAAAGCACGAAGGAGAGACTATTCGTATTGTTGCGCGAGTTGCGCAAATGTCCAAACGAAGACAAAAACTCGATATAAAACTCCAAAAGAGGAAGAATCGTTATACCGTCCGAAAAGTACGAGCGCGCTGCGTTTATGTAATACCATATCCCGCGCGCTATATACTGCTTAAAATCGTTAGAGATGCAGAAGTTCCGAATAGTTGCGTTAAAATCATACCCAAGTTGCGAACTTCCAAGATATTTCATATAATAAGTCGCGGCTGTGCATTACGATAAGCTCGGCTTTAAAACTTTCGGACACGAACGTTTCTGAACAATATTACGCAATGTTTTGCGTGAAAGCGAGAAAGATTCAATTTTTTATTTCCAGACTGTTGTTTTGACGAGCTGAAATCTCATGCATTTGCAGCACGAAAACGATTACTCTATGTATGAAGTGTAAACCCCCCGTGGGTTTTGAATACGCGCGCGCGCGCGCGCGCTCGCCGATAATATTTATACGAAACTGTTGTTTCGGAACGTCTTTTTGATTATCAATGAATTGCAGGTATATATGAACAGCTACGTATACGCGATGTCGCAAAACCGCATACTGCCTGCCCGTTGAAACCCCGCCGTGTGTGCATCCACTTTATTCATGAAGCGGCAATCGGTGAAAACGGAGGCATGCCTGGCGACGCTATCGTCGAAAATCGTTCTATATAAACACGGACTTAGCCGGGCCACCCCCTGCGTCTCACCGCCGGTCGGTCACCCCTTTCCCGATACAATGTAGCCTAGGCGAGATTGACCGGAGGGGTAGTGAAGGGGGTAGTGAAGCGCAGGGCGGCCGGGCAGGGTTGAACCACCCGTGCTCCAGCATATTCATGAGCGCTGAGTGCGCGGGGTCTGAACCAATATACCGCCTCTGTTCTGCTCGTATGTATGCAGGCACGGTATGCCTGTGTGTACACTCGTACACGCGTGTACGCGTATGTATACAGGTATGTAGGTATACGCTAGTACGGCTAGTTTGGTGCAGTAAGTAAGGGCAAACCGTTTATTCAGCAGCTTTTGCGTGGTTACGCGACAAGTCAGAAGAGATCTGAAAGGACGACGTGCCCTCCGGGCTTCCTTCCACGATCAAATCCGTAACACTTTGTAATTTTGCGAAGTCAAGCTCTCGGGGCTCTCTCGCCTCGTGATGTAACACGTCAGTGAGGTCGAAGTTTGATAATGGCTTCGTGTTAAGTTTTAAGATGAGGGTTTGAATTGTGTTTCCGTCTTATTATAATTCCAACTTATTTTGCATTTTGTTCATTTATATTCCTGATCATACAATTTTTGAATATATATTCATGTTTTTATAATTTATGTCTCTTTGGCCTTAATTGTTTGTATGATGTTTTACATTTCCATTATCTTTGCTA
>QVOA01014783.1:0-18452 GCA_014825685.1 Pseudomyrmex cubaensis
ATACGAGGGCGAACGTTGCGATGTGTACAGTACGTAAAGTAATTGAATTTTGTGTCCTTTAAAAAAATATCATCTTCTTCCGAGTCTCAATTCAAGACTGTTAAAACTTGATAAGTAAATAATCAATACTAAATAATTTCTAAAAATATTTAAAGTTCTAAAAATATTAAATATATTATTTCTAAGATATTAAAACAATTCTTAAAAAAATATAAAAATTGTATCTGAATATACTTGTCAGAAATAGCTATAGAATTAATTGCATCAGTATAGCTCAAAAAAAAAGACAGAGCTTTTATACGTATCTAAAAAAGAACCAAAGTATTCTAATATGAAACTAATGGATTTGAAAATATAACATCATTTTTCAGCGCCGACGATACTAACGCTGAGAGGTTCCTCTTACGTGTCTTTCCGCGTGTACGATTGGAAAGATCGTGTTCACTCGTCTGTCAACAAGATCAGCCTCGCTTTTAAGGTATTTGACCAAGGCTTATTTTAACGGGAGATCGCGTTTCCTCCCCTTGTCGCGGACTCATTGATTCATTATAGCGAGACATATCTTCTTGGAGTCGAGAGGGACGCACTTTATATTTTTAAGAGTAGCTGTGCTTTTTGCCCACTCCAACAAAGTTCTATGATGAAAAATTCACTGTGGAAATTCTTTAAAAGAGTGTCTAGTTCCACTTCATGAATTCTATTGCGGCAAGCTATTGTATGAGGAGAAAGAGAGGAAAGAGGGAGGGAAGAAAGTGGGCATAATATAATTCGTAGTATAATGTATTTATTGTTACCGGATACTTTTCATGTGTTATGAAGTAGTAAGACATCGAAATTATTATATCATAATAATTCGATCGGATTGAAATTATTATATCATATAGATTTTTATTACAAATTATTGTAATAACTTACTGTTTAACCACTTTAGATTTAATTTTGGATATCAATTTTAGAGAAAAATTTCTGGTTAGGTGAACAGTTTGTAAATTTTTATTGAATTCGTTTTCAGACAAAATGGGACGATTCGGTCCTATTTTACGCATCCGGCGAGATTGACGGCACGCCGCATTATGTTGCGGCTTCTATTATAATCGGATCGGTCTATGTTGAACTAGATTTTGGACACAACTCGAAGATCTTTACAATGCTCGGAGATTATGTTACGTCCGATCATTGGAACAAATTGACGATATTTCACAACGGAACACTCGTCTTTGTCAGTTTAAATGACGAGATAAAGGCACTAGAAGTACCGGGCGACAATTACAATATGATTATCGATCCGGAGATATATATCGGTGGTGGCCCGGAACTCCATAAGAAACAGGGTCTTCGGTCATACAATAATTTCGCAGGTTTGATAATTTTACACCATCACTAATTACTAATTAAAAAATCTTGTTTAATTAACGAAATTGTGTTTTATTCTTTAAGGTTCTCTGAAGTACGTGTTTTTCAACGACAAGTCAATTATATACGAACTGAAACGATCCAATCCTATGGTGCATTATATTGGTGTACTGGAGCCGGAGTACTACGAGGCCGACGTCGATGTTATTCCGATCACATATCCTTTTCCGGAAAGTCATATCTGGTGGCCCATAGAACGAACTGATTCGTTGAAGTTGAATTTCGATTTCAAGAGTTCAAAACCAATCGCGGTTGTTGCTTCGGGAGACGTAAAGAGTGATCGTGGTGTTGGCTATTGGGAGGTCTGATTGCTATCTCTTTTTTTCTTTTTGTTTGTTCCATTTCTTTTACTTTATTAATTTATTTATTTTCTTCTACATTTTATAGCTTCGTCAAGTGAACGACGAAATTCGTTTTCAATTAATACCAGTCGTGTCGGAAAACATCACAGTGTCAACTTCGGTGAAGTTTCCGCCTTACAACACTTCTTGGCACGCGGTCGAACTTAATTACACAAAAAGCGTGCTGAGCATTATGGTTGATTACAGAAACAGACAGAGCAAAACTTTCGGGTCTATGACGTTCGAGCTGGATGATAAAGTCATTATAGGAAGTGGTAAAAGTAACGCAGGTAAGTCAAAGTATACTTGAATGTTTTTATCTTATATTTTAATGCGGAAAATCGCACGGGCTGATTTTGCGTCGAAAACGCCGAGTAACAAAGTGGTAAAAATTCGAGAAGTTTTTATACGCGCGAACACAAGAAAAAGATTCTCATGTCAACACTTTTAGGTCTAGTAGGATGTATGCGTGAGATACGAGTAAACGATCAAAGAATCGAGCCAAGATACGTGATAAATACTGACAGAGTTGTCGGAGAAGTCGCCTTAGACAATTGTCAGTTCGTATAAGATCCGTGTAAGAGACTGAACACTTGCGAACACGGTGGTAAAAGAAGACAGATTCATTAGAAATAGGTCAGATCATTTGTAATGTAATTGTAATGACATTGATATGTAGTAAAAATATCTTTAGAGTTTTTTTACACAATGCAAGCTTATATTGACAAATTTTTTATAATAAAAACTTATTTGAAAAAAAAATTTATTGATTTCTTTATCGATAAACGCATCATTCGAACGTCATCGTATCTCGACTTATCGAAAATATAAACTCGAATAGAGTCGTGAACAACTCGTATTATTATTGTTCTCTTCGATGTGTTTCATCTATTGTACAACAACGAGAGAAGTGAAGCCGCGAGGCAAAGTGGAAGCGAAGAGGAAAACGTTGGGAATAATTAAGAGAGTCGTCGACTGGCACGACCGTAAGTCCGTGATCTTGAAGCGGCATTCTTGTGTCGTGGGAGTACTTCACATAGTTAGCATCGCGGAAGAATGCGAGCGAGAGACAGGAGAACGTTATGAAGGCGGAGTGAAGAGGGGTGAAAAAAAGAGGAAGCTAGACGGAGGCAGAGTCATGCAGAGGAAAAAAAGAGTGACAAGCGACAACGAGACATAATTAATGATTTCTTATAATTAACGTTTTCACTGATCTTGACTCGAACCAACATCTTTCAACACTTGCGCTCATATTGTCGCTCGAATATTCGAGCACAGACGTGGATTTTGCGTGAAACGGCGATCAGCTGAGTTGATTCTATATTTAAAAATATCAACATACAAGATGTGTGGCAATTACTTCTTCTAATCTCCTTCTCTTATTTCCATCTTCTGTTTCTTCCGTTTCACTTTCGTACTTATACAGAAGATTTATTAATAAAAACAATTAAAATAAGGTTGTATCATCTAATATAAGACTGGTACTAAAAATAATATTAAGTATCGATATTAAGAATTTTCCGGTTTATGGCGACTGACGGGTGATTTCAACGCTCGGGCGATTTCAACGACGAGCGTTGAAATCACCATGAATGAAGCTTCGAACGCGGAGATCGCCTGCCGAGCGCGCGCGCCTTACCTTGCTTCCTGACGTGCTTAATTGCACGAGAAAAGGTGTCGCACTGCACTTTCTCCCGCCGTGAGGAAAACAAATAATAAAACCCGCATAAATACGCTTTTAAAACAGACTTGTATTAATGAACGTACGCATATTAGATGTCGGCGAAGTATCGAGGAAAGCGTTCGGGCGCGAGAAAACACGAGCAAAATGAGAATTCTCTATCGTCGTCAAAACGTCTTGTACGTATCTCGTATATGTTTCAATATTTTCTATAAAAGGCATTTTATAGACGATCTCAACGATGATAAAAGTTTCCAAGCCGGTCGACGTAAACGCTCGGTCGAGCCGGTAGCCGGAGATGACCCTAATTTGTATGTTGCCTCTGTGTGCGCACATCTGTCCGTGTATGTGTGCGAGAAACTTCACTTCCTGTAATACGCATATCAGCGGCACGTCGCCGGAGGAAGAAGGAGAGTAGAGGACCGGAATCGATTGGCCGCAGCTGCGTGGCATTATACTGCAGAAATGCGTTCGTTAGCTGCGCTGGCGTACGCCACGACGACTCTCTGCGTCGTAATCGCATGCAAGCAAAGTTCAGGAAAAGAGCACGTCCCGGCTATGTTTATCCTATGATTCAGCGCTACCCGGCCAATCGTAGGCCGAGCGTTTCGCGCAGCCAGGAGTGTCGAGCGAGCGATGGATTGACGCGTCTTCGAGACGAACAAACATCCGATATAAAATCTATTCAATTTTCTCACTTAGTTTTTTATTTACAATTACACACGTTGCATTATCGAAAAAGACTCTTGACGCCTACTTAACAATTAATATGAATTACTTGATTAATTGCATGTACAATTTTGTTCTTTTAATTTTCAAAATTTTTTAATTAAATCGCATCTTACATTTTACATTTTTTAAATTCATATTCTTTTTTCTTATATTTTAATTGATCTATGTCTTTAACTCCAATCTTGTTTAATTATTCATAATTTAATTAACAACTCTGATTGTCATTGGTCGCAATTAATTTCCTCAAAACGCCACGTTTCTTGACAGTGAGACAAATGACTGAGAGATGTCCTATCTAAAGTTTGCTACGTAAACTCACATGAGTAATTTTACGCTGCGATGACTTCCCTAAGCGATGAATGTCAAACTTGAACTCGCGTCGCGTTGATGTCACTCGCGACGACGTGGTTCGGCTCGAGCCCGTCGCTGGGAGCTGATTTTGCGCAAGAAAGAGAATCCTGAGGAACGAGCGAGGCGCGCGCTCCTCTCTCGTCGCCCGTCGCGGCTTATGTAAAGCACACAGATAATGAAACGCGTACTTCGCCGCGAGACGGTTGAACGATGATATAAGAGGGTTTGTATATGCGGCGGATCTTTCTCGATAGGTCTCTGATCCATATTATAGAATAAAGGTGGGTGTAACGTATAACGGGACGTACGCACACCACCATGTCCGCGCAACACCACCCACGCTCGATGGGATCGTCCAAACGTTTCATATGCGATTGTAGCCCAAGGGCGAGGGCGAGTGGGAGGGAGGCAATCCCGGAAAATCCCGACGCGCCCGGCCGCGATATATCCTCTCCGTAATAAGGCGAGATCGATCACTCCGCTCTCTCTTGGGAACCACATTCGCAATAGCAGTGTCATTAATATCCTTTCAAAAGAGAAATAAAATGCAAATAAAACCTTAAACCCGGAATACGATTATCGCATCGCGTTAATTTTCGGGAAGTTCCCTCGCGAATATATTTTCGATGGAAAGCGTCAGACAGTTACGCAATCCGGTCAGAAATTGCGGCGAATCTGGACGCGCGTGGAAAACTTAGGCGCGGGCAACGCGCGTAACGTTTTGGTTTACATAACGGTGTGCGAGGCTAGCGGTCGAGATATCGGCGCGCGAACGTGGGCAAACGATTTGGCGCGCGGGGACTCGATGAGTAAAGGCAAGTTTGAGACTGAGAAACCGCCTTTCGATTAGGTAACGCTCGCCTAACGAACCAACGCGCGTAACGTGCGAAAAGGTGAAATGTTAGTTTTCATCTGTAATTCCGCCGTTATTATACGCGCGGTGATCGTAAGTAAATATCGTGTGTAGGCGCAAGGATACACCATCATTCTTCGCCGCCAATGACGGATTTCAGCGGTAATAAAGGTCGCAATCTTTCTCCGGCGTTACATTGCGCGCGCTGAGAGCGAAAATCACGTAATTGCACGTTGAATGCACCGATTTCACCGAGTCCACACGCCGATCGCGCGTGTATACGACGGCCGCTTAAAGCTATTTTTCTTTACGCGTGGCTTTTTATCGATCGACGGGTCATCATCGAGGTCGTCGATTGCCTCTTACGTAACACACTGCAAATGACAATCGTCTATTTTTCTTTTTTTTATAATAAACGATTTTCTTAATCCACCGATTATGAAAGATAGAGAAACGATGACATAAAACGTCATTCAATCTTTTAATATTTCAGTATCTTGTTTTTATTTTTTATTAATTATGATGATCTTATTATAAAAAAGAAAGTATAACATATTTATAGCACGTCAATAATTGAATAAATAAAAAAAAGAAAATACAGTTGTGTGCTCCTTATTTTTCTCTCGAGTCCTTTGAAACTGCATTCGTTAATTCTGTAGAGAGGGACGCGTGTAAAATTAATCTAACAATTCCAGTTTGTCGGGAGTTCTGGGCTGAGAGACCGCGATACTTTCTATCTGGAACCCCGAACACACTGCGATACAATTTCACTTGTTCCGCGGTGTTTCTGTGCAGCTCCGCCCACGAGAACTCAACGCAACCGGGCGTCGGCGTTGTGCCTCTCACCGACGACGACCGGCCAAGGGATAAAGCGAAAAAAATAGCGGCGGCTGTAACAGCAGCAGCCGCAGCAAACTCAGGGAAATAGAGAGAACCCGTGTGTGCAGGAAATACTTCCGGGTTCGCGGTACTTGTGGGACGACGTTGGTCACGCGATTCACGCGCTCAGTTGATAATTAGCAGAAAGAAGCAGAAGGATTGCCTCTTGGACTTCTCAGGAAGTCGCGTCTAGGGATGAGAGACGTCGTTAACGAACCTACGCAAATTAAATCTCGCAATTACTGACATTGACTGATTTTTCTGCTACATGGAGTAATTTTTAATTGGAGGTTTTAACGCGAGCTTCGTGTGCGTTAAAATTTTAGTCTCTTTTTATCACAACTATTTTCGCAGTTTATTTAATAACTTTTTTTTATATCGTACCACTAGTTATATAAAAGAACAGGTTTTTTTGATAGTTGGTAGTTTATATTATGTGTGAGATACGTAATGTTTAATATTTAGTGAGTATAATTATAAAATTACATATGCTTGAAAAAAAAGAACAAATTTTAAAACACTCATTCATCAGTTACATTGCTGCCATCTACTGTAGACGCAAGGATCGAAAAGGAAGAGATCTCTTGTTGATGCTGATACATTGTACGCCATCTGTAATACGAATTCTCGTAATAAAAAACACTCATGTAAAAGATTATCAGCTATCGTAAAAGTAGAATTAAATGCAAAATTTTTTCACATCGGTAATGTAACAAAAATGTTATAAGTTATATAATTACAACACAAACATATATCTTTTTCCAGACTAAAGAATTACGAAGTTATTTTTACAATAAATGATTAGTTTATGTGTTCAAAATATTCAGTTATTTTTTAAAAATATATATTTTCTAATATTTCTTAAAACTAAATCATGTAGTTTCTTTTTCTCCAATAATAATATATAAATAGATGAATGTATAGTTCTTAATCATAAAACATAACATTATAGAAAACTTTCATCTAACAAGTAGAAATTTAAATTTTTTAATTGTTTTATTAACAGTTTGAAAGATATATTTAGAAGATAGATTATTTTTTATATACTTATCTTCATCTGCAACTTAAAAAATATAAGAAATTTGAAGTGCGTTAATTTTAGTTTAAAGTTACGTTAGATATGGCATTGAATATATTAAATTATCATGAGCAAAAAGCTTTTTTTTCCTCGTTTGATGATTCGAATCTTTATGATCGCGTGATATGAGTGTATCGCGTATATAGCAGGAAACGCGTCATTACTAAACAATCTGATATTGGCGAGTGACATATAATTCAAATAAAAATCCAGCAAGGAGAAGCTAAACAAAGCGCGAGCCCACCAATGACGCAACATGTGGGTCAAATATTTTAGCGACAATTATCGTACGTAGTAACGATTTTAGGCCAGGTCTCTTAAACGATCGTTAATAGTGTTAAACAAACCAACTCAAGCGTCAATAATAAGTCCGTCTAATTAGCGACAATTATAGTTCATCGTTATTCAATCGAGCTGGTAATAAATTAAAAACTTACATTAGCACGTGCGGTACAAAACATCCAGTGACAAATTGGCAGACAGTATCAACGATGCATTTTTTACGGTTTTTCAATATTAAATTTTTGAAATGCCTTTTATTTTCTTTTCTAAATATTTATTTTAAAAAACAAATCTCTTTCGTACCTCATTTTCTTCAAATTACAGAATCGAATTACAGAATATTTCTTGCATTAAGCCGAATATATCGAACACATTTTCATTATATACTGAAAGAGATTCATTATCGGATGCACAGCGAGAGAGATAAAAACGTGTTGAGCAATGTTGTAAAATCATCGTTTGTAAAAAGCAAGTAAACAGTCTCTGAGACACGACTGTTTGACTTGAGATCGGTTTGATCAAGATCAGGGCCGCGCTTTCGTTAAAATGTTAGCATGCAAAGTTTTTTCATTGCTCTTTCGCTCTTTTCATTTCCACTTACGATCCACTTACGGATGACTCTCGCGCATTAATAGACGAGGAGATTTGTACACCAAGCGCGAGTGCTTATACATGTGTCATACGCGATTTTACGCAACGCGATGTAACGAGATAAGAGTTTTGCTTGCAGTAAACACAAATAGACGGTGCAAAGCTATTGAAATATTGTGTTGTTTCTTCTCTGCGAGCATATCGAGCTGGAGTAGATGCTTCGGAAAGATGATATAATAAAGATTTATATTTTCTAATTGTGCAAATATATATGTTCGCGACAAATTTATTAATTTAATTTAATTTTTTTTTTTCTACTATTTTTATTTGTCAACGCTCGCAAGATGCGAATTCCCTGAATATTCATACGCTCGACTATCATATATAGCCAGAGTAAAACCATACGTGTGTACACCTGAACAATTATAAGTTACACACACTACATATAAATATGTGAAGAATTTCAACAATTTCTCTCTCACAAGTTAAATATTATATTTCTCTTTAAGTAAATTCTGCTCATACTAGAAAAAACCGGTTGTAAACAGATTACGAGTGTTGTTTTCGAGCATAGCTCTCTTCAGTCAGTTTTTCCACAAGTTTGGAGCTGGAGTTTATCGTATCACATTTTCTAGTTACGTAACTCTCTTTTTCTTAATGCAGACTTACTTAATTAGAACGTAATATAGAAAGTGTCTACCCATCTTTTTTGTTCGATAAAATTTTGTTTTCTAGTTTATGAACTTTTTTATCTATTTGAAACAAACTATTTATATATAGAGGATTTAAATATTAAGTAAACAAGACATTACAATTTCCTCGAGAGAATCGCGTTAAACACTTGTAATCAAACTCGAGTCCTTGCACGGGTGGTACGTAACACGTGCACATGCGTAAGTAACAACCCTGAAGAGAACAAATGAAGTCAAGTAGTATAGGTGGTCACGTATTTATACCGTGCAGCACGCATAAGCTTGTTACATCTATGTACATACGCGTGCGTGATAATACACGTTACGCCTTGACCTTACAAATGTCCCTATCAGATCTACCAAGTTATCTCTACCAGAAAAATATCGCTTACGAACGAAAATTTCTGTTTTTTCGTATTTATCTTGCAAAAACGAAAAAAAATCTAATTTATAATATAAAAATGTAAAATAATATTCCATTTTTTTCTTTATATACGTGCACTCGCATCCACGAGACACTTGCACAAACCTTTGCATTATTTCAGTTTCTGCGACATATTCATATTTCAGGGAAATAAAAAACTTTGCTCGAATATTGTTTAAAACAGACGTTGATTGTTGTATTTTTTTCGCCGAACACATGTCGCACGTGATGTGCACTATGACTATGACGTACGTAATTGCAGAAAAACTATCTACGGACATCTTTCTTGAGCGTTGCTAATTTAAAAACATGTTTCGCACGAAAGAAGCGCGTGAGCGTTATGCGTTTTAATCACAAACAGTTTGCGTCTAATTGGCTTCAAGGAAGTTTGGTATATACATTGTGCTTGAATTGTCTGCACAGAGCTGCACGAAAGAATCTCACTCTTAATTCCAGAGATTAAGCAATCGATGCGCTGAAGATTATTTGCGATAGAAATCGGTTGTAATATATCTCTATCTTCGTATAACGAATACATCACTTGTATTGTCATTATTCAAGAAAGATATAAAACACCGACGAGCTGATTCCCGGATAAAAGACATTTATCCAGTTTAGATGTAATTACACCTATCTCAAATCTCACTTCCAGCAAGGCTGTGGAAGGTTATGCTGAATTGCGCTTGACAATGATCACGTGCTGAGAAACGAGTACAACGCGAATACGAATAGGTCGACAGCCTTCGTACATATGGAAGTAGTTCGATTATTGGAAATTTTTTTTAAGTAGAGTAATGAATTATAAAAGCGAGGTTCTCTTTTTAGATGATAAAGATTTCAAGCACTTCTTGTATATCTACAAAATAATATACTTACAAAGTAAGTATATTATTTTTTTTTTTTTTTACAAAAACCTGTCTACGTGTGTTTCGAAGATTGAGACGTCTTTGTTTTCTTCGGGCGGTACGAAAAGACGGTACACGGTCTCTACACGGTCGACGAAACCCGACCTTCTGATACTCCGTTAACGAGTCGGATGTGTTTAGGGTCAATTTGTCTATTATCTCGTTGTCAGTTTTATTTATTACACTTCTAAACGTCTCTCACGACGCGGTACGTGCGACTTCCACCAGTCTGAGATTTCTCGGTGCAAGTTAATTAATTCTGATTTCCCGCGACGGTGATCGCTCAAAATGTTGTACTTTGCGTGACCAACTCTCTTAGAGATCAACGTACTCCGAGATTTATTTGACCAATAGACATTTATAGCGCTATATATGTATGTATCTTCAATCAAAGCGTATTACAAACGTAAGTTTTGGTAGCCAGCATTTAACGATTTTTCTTAGTTAACTTCTACGTATATATCAATTGTTTAGCTATGTAAGCTTTTGCATCAATACACTTTTATATTGTAACTTTTAAATCTTAATTATAATAAATCAATATATATTTCTCTTATATTTATTGTCCATATTAATTGCCTATCTTAATTATAATAAATCGATACATATTTCTCTTATAATTATTGTCCATATTACATTTATTTTATTGTATATTGTGTCGTTTAGATGAAAAAAAAGAAAATAAATCAATACGAGCAGGTTGGATGTTAAAAACATTTGATTTTCCTTTTTTCTTGTATTTTTCTTCTTCAGATGTTTCTGTTCTCACTTATCTTCTTCTGAATAAGAAACGAAAATTATCTAAAATAGATAATAAACGATATCTATAATAGATTATAAGAAGAAACTTTGCAAAAAAAATTAGGATCATTTACGAAACTAACATATCGTATGATAAATTTTATTCGTATAAGTCGCTAACAAAGTACATATATATACTCTGAAAAGAATGTTAAAACCACACAAAATGATCACACTTTGCTACGTCAAGTAAAAATGGCAGATTTAAGTAGAATAATAAATGATTGTTTTTTCCAATTTGTACAATTGATTTTATAATTAACATTATTATTGGTGTTATGCTCTGTTTTATTCTTGTATACTTTAACAAAATTACCAAGATGTCTCATATTTGTAATGAGCAGTCGTAAAAAAAATCAGTTATCTTGCTCATAAATTCCAGTAAATTTTTAATATCAGAAAAAAACACGATAAATTTCTCATTGTTGTTTTCTTTGTTTGGAACTGTTGTCATCCGTTTTATTCAATTTAGTTAATATTAATATGTTTAAAAAAAGAGTAATTATTGCCTAAAGATAAATTAATACAGATTCTTTTGGTAAAAGTATGGATGAGACAATAATGGTCTTTATCAACTGTGTTAAACTCTATACATCATGTCAATCTTGTGACATAGAGAATGATGAGGAAAATAATGTAAAAAAAAACTACACAGAACAAAAACTCCATTGGACGTCCATTAGACGTCCATTAGGTGTCAACAGCTCCATGCGATATCTATATAGATATCTAATGGAGTTTTTTTCTGTGTGAGCATCTATCAGAAAAGATTTTCTTGTAAAATCAATCTTTCCAATAAAGAACCTAACCATTTTTTTCAAAAAAAATTTATTTGTTTATTCCAAAAATACTTTTCTTTTCTCAACATTTTCTTCGACAATTTTATTATAAAAATAAGTATTTTTTGTCATCAACTTGTACAAGCTTTTCTACCAGTGAGACACCTTCGATTGATACGCGACTGAGTACGTAGGTAGAGGAACAGCCTGGTAGCACGATCGGCGGTACGGGGAGTTAATGTGACAGTCGTGAGCGCGATTCCGTCGCGCCGCGTACTTGAAGAGCTGCTCGTCGTAAGAGCCGCGAGCGGACCGGTAGAAACACGAAAAAAGGACCCTCTCCCCTCTTCACGATAAAGAAGAGAGGATTATTCTCCGTCAAAGCAATCGTTAGAACGCGTTCAGTCTATCCACGTCGGTTGTCGGAAACACAACCCCAGGTATCGTTTTTGCGATAACCGGGTTCTTCCTTTATTTTCGAAGATCTTCACACAAAAAAAAATTGAACGAGATTTCTAGTCAAATTGAGAAGTGCGTCTTCCGTGTGTGCGCGAGTTTTCGAGGATCTCAATCAATTATCACGTGATAAAATCGATTGTGAATCGTTGAAATCGCGCGCTGAACACAAATTTGCGACTTTCAAGTCGAGACTGTTTCTCCAACTGGACTCGCTGGTAAGATTATAGACAGTGTGTATGTTGTTATTTGATTGATGATTTAAGATCGCGAGATCGTACTTGGTGCCGACTGTTCTATTCACTTCGCAAGATTGCGATTTTAGTATCATATCCGTTAAACTCATCCTCATTTACGAAACTGCACAACTTCTCACGTGCTTCCCGTCCGTAACAAGGAAGTACATGTATACGTCGTGTACATACGCTGTGGTTTCGTAAAGAGGAAAAATGTTTCCAGCACATTCAGGTTAATCATGTATCTTTCGACCTAATAAGAGGTGACCTTAATTGCTGCTAATCTGCGATAAAGCATTAAATCATGGCAAATGACGTTTTATGAAGTGCCTCTATACTGATCAGAAATTTTAAGTATTGTAACCCAAAATTTCTAATATTTATAATAAATAAGATAGGTATAGGATCAAAATAAGTATAGAGAAGGTTAAAATAGGTATGGATGGGTATAGATAAGGTTAAAATAAATATAGATAAAGTTAAAATAGGTATAGATAGATATCGAATAAAAATTTATCGCATTAAATATTTGCAGGGAGAAGTGGGTGGACAAGAGATAAAGTTTCACACACACTTTTGTAAAACTTGTTTAAAAGTTTATTTATTCAGGATGAAAATACAAAGAAAATTTATGTTCAATGACCTTAACGGAGGCCTTGTCAAGGTAACGACCGGCGTGGATCGCGAGAGCTTCGGCTGATTCGGAAATTTTACACAAGAGCATGAGGTTGTTAAAAGATGCAGCTTGTGTAACATCATTATAATATTATGACATTGATGCCAGCAGAGCGCATAGTATCTAGCTGCTTCTCTTGTGGTGTTAATTGTTGCGCTCTTCATATTGTCGCGGGTCTGGTTCGAGCTGCTCGCTTACGTTTACTTTGCATAAATTTCAATTTGCTCGTGTCAGACGCAATGCACACAGGTGCCGCTTTTCTGATAACACGCGTTACCGATGTTTTATCCACAAAACACAAATATACGTAATAAAGGAATATTTTCTGAATGATAAAGAAAAAATAAAAGAAAATAACGCAAGCGCAATCAAGAAAGAAATCCGAAAAATCATGTTACGATGACAATAAGCTACACATCTCCGAAATGTGATGTCTGAATCATCGGCTTTATCTTTATATGTTAATCAATTCCGTCCACGATTCTTGTGCAACCTATTCTGTAGCTTCCTCGGAAGATGATCAACTTCCTTCAGATTGTCGCTTTTATTCAAACAACGTTTCTTATACACGGGAGACGACGCGACGTTTCTTCCCGGGAGCGTATAAAAGCTCGGAAAGGATGACGAGGAGACTCGACACGTGGTATGAATCACCTGCTGTAGTATGTGCGTGACCAGTACGACTATAGAAATGTTCTTTTCATCAAGAGAGCCTATAGATCGACGTCGTCTATCTCTTTGTGACCATCTAACTATACTGTCCGCCTATATGTATGCATTATCTAACAAGTAATTGTCGTCGCCGCGATCCATTTTTCATTCGCGTTGCATTAAAGCAACGCCGAAACTCTACGAGTCCTCGCGCGCGAGGACTTTCCTTGTGCATGTTTTTTTTTTTTTTTTTTATTTTTTATCACGAGAATCCAACGAATTTTCGGCGCGCTCGAAAAGCGTCTTTATACTTTTCGCGGCGTTACCGAGGGTAACCGAAAGTGCGCGGACTTTCTCCGATGACCCAGTCGGACTCGGTTTTGCTCGATATATCGATCTTCTTTCTGCAAACTAGAAAGAAGCGCGGGACTCCGATGAACACGCTAGGCCGCGAATATCAAGAATCGCGAAACGGAAAATACGAGATCGTCAGCGAGAATCTCGCATTCACGAGCTCGATGCTCGTCGACATTTTTGCGAAAGGGAGAGACGTGAGATTAAAGGGTGCGAAAGGCGCCCTTTAGAGAGCTCGACGATAAAATGTGCCCACGCGCCCACATCTGGGTGGAAATGAGAGACCCCTCGTTCTCGAAATACATGTGTATACATATTGCCCGGTAAAATGTTCTTCATAATAACTCGATCTGCCGGTTGTCGTTCCGGGCGTCGTTCGTAAATGCACACCCTGTGTGTGTTCTATTATTTGCTACAATACACACCCTATCGATTTGACTCAACGACCCCTTTCTCACGGAAGGCACGCGTCGTTCGAAGACCACCTCGTAAAAGCTTTCGCGATACTAATCGCGCCAGAAGGCTCTTGTAAAAAACTATCTTTAAAAACACTTCCTGTAATCGCCATTACAGGAGAGAACAGATCGCTCTCTTGTAAAAAACTTCGCGCCATTAACTGTAACTCGGAAAAACTGCCCGAGTGAAAATTATTACTCACGTGAATATTATCACGAACGATCAGAAAGAGACTTTTGTTCGTTTTTTTGGCGCCGAAACAACGTAATTTCCGTCACGTTGAAATATCATGTTGAATATCAAATTTTACAACATGAAATAAGTTTCATAAAAAAAAAAAAAAAAAAAAAAAAAAAG
Organism: Pseudomyrmex cubaensis; assembly: GCA_014825685.1. Classification (NCBI taxonomy): domain Eukaryota; kingdom Metazoa; phylum Arthropoda; class Insecta; order Hymenoptera; family Formicidae; genus Pseudomyrmex; species Pseudomyrmex cubaensis. Next base: position 14,989 of record QVOA01014783.1, read on the forward strand.
TTTACTAAGATTAATTCTGCTGAACGATCATAACAACGACGTTGTGTGCTTTGTTTCGCTAATGCAGTACTTATCAATTCTATTTCAGGAAGTCGGATGTTAACCCAGAAATCTCATTGTAGAAACTTGAGAGAAGTTGGTGTTTCTTGAAAAAATTAATTTTACGAAGAAGTGTCGGGAAGGGAATCGGCATCGAGAGATCGACGGATGATCGACGACCGAATTGATGCGCGCGTAATCACGGTGTTCGCGAAGAAACACGAGAAAAGAAGAGGAGAAACGAGTGTGACTGCGGCGGAAGGCGCGTCGTCGTATGGGAAGGAAAAGAGCGAAGACACGTTCGAGTGTGGCGCGCGAGACGAGATCTCAATGAAAGTCAATAAACCGTGATGAGTAACGGAGAGTATAGTGGTCGGAGTGGCATTAATAAATTAGTGTCTACTTGCTGCTGCAAGCAGCGGCGGCGGTGGCGGCGGCGACAGCAGTAGCAGGAGTTCGGTGGAGGAAGAGGACGAAGAGGAGGAAGAGGTGGTGACGGTGGAGGAGGAGGAGGAGGAGGAGGAGGCTTGGACCTCGAGTGCGTGTGTGCACGTGTGTGCGTGCGTGCGGATATATGTAACCGGCCCTGTCAATGCGGGGATTTGGCCAGTGTGTCAGTGTGAAAGAAGACAATTGACTCGCAGCCGCCGTTCGTCGGACGGTGCTCGGCTCTCGGCGGGGGTTTTTCTGACGTCACATCCTGCCCCGCGGCCTGCACGAGCCGCGATCTCATCTGGACCACGGCGCTCGAAGGTACGCAGATTCGTGCACTCGGCGCAAAGCCCGCTAGCTAGAGTTTGAAAAGCTCGGTTGAGTGGACGCCTCCTGCGGGGATCTCGGTATCGCCGGCGAGACAGTAATGTTGTCGAGGTTGTTACGGTGAGAACATATGTTCTGAGGGGCGAGTTACATTGGTAGTTTAGATGACAGACGTGCGCGCTGTCTTCAGTTGGAGTAGCAGGGACATCCCTTTCTCGCTTCCGAACATCGCAAAATTTTTAGAATATTATGATAGATATATATCATGAATTTTAATATCAGAAAGCAATTTAATTTTTATTATTATTGTTTTTTTTTCTGCAATATAGCCAAGATCTAAAATATATATAGAAAAGTATTTTTTGAAATGTTTTTATTAATTTGTTTGTGAAATATGTATAAAGGAAAATACAAAAATATAAATTTTTTTTAATAACTAATAAAAATTAAATTAATTAATATTGTTACATTAATAGTCGATATAATAAGACTTTGAATTAGTATGCTCTCCAACACTTGTGTTCTGCAGAAGAAATCGCGAGCGCGCGCGATCAAAAGCATGTCCGTGTTCGGATGCTACCGCGAGTTTGTCACTCTTCGTGGTCATGAGCGCGAGATTCCTCATCGTGGCGTGAAATTTCAGATGACGTATGATAGACCGTCTTCTAATTAACTGGGGCGTTACGCGAAGCGTATTCAGACACCGTGAGAGAAAGACGCGAACCCGAGCGACATTGGTTATCACTACGGGGATATTATACGATGAAGATACAGCGAGTAAAAAAAAATCAATCTTTTTTGTTTTAATTTCACAATTGTTAAGCGCAATACTATCTACAATTATGCAATATTTGTCTTCGATCTTCGTTATTCGTCAAGGTCGTTGCAGACGGTTCGCTTCAACGGAGTTCAAGTCGGAGGTGCACGTTTTATTAATCTGATAAATTGCGAAGAGGTAATTTCGCGACGGAGACCTCTGCGCGTTGCGGAACGAAGAGCAACTTGTCAAGGTGCGCGCGTACGCAAAGAGAAATCTTATCATAGGACTAACGCACATATCCGACAGGAAATACAAGGGTCTACGATTATTTATGCTGGTTGGGCGCGCGACGCCGGTCATTTTTCTTTTATAGATCAAACTCAATTGACCCTGTAAAAGAGATAATTGCAGGAGTTCACGATATATACCTTCGAGAGTGTTCGAGGAAATAGATGACGGTCTGCAGTCAGATTACGTTGTAAATTAACGCTTTATTTTGTCTCGCGTACGTTTATATCAACGACATCGGTTCGATGTGTTGCGTTTCGTACACAAAGATCCGTTCGAGACGTGTAACGCGACATGTGCACGTTAGACTCTTACCTCGAGTCACAAATGTAAGCGGAAGATACATATCTACACAGTTAGAAATCTTATACGTCCATACATCAAAATTTTCTTTTGTCATCAGTTTTCATTGTTATTTAAATATAAAATTTACATACAAACTGATGTTAATAAAAGATTATAACACCACTCTCAAGTGTTGTGTTAAAATTTTAACACAAGAATGATTGAATTTTAATCTTACCTATATCTAAAATAAGTATCTAAAAAAATAAGTAACCGAGAGAAATACTGATGTACTACACTAAGACTACACTGACAAGGGAAGGACCAAAAGTGATAGCCCTGAAATTTGATGCCAATTGTTTTGGTAGTTCTACAAGTCAAAGAAAAAAATTTAATCTATTATTTTTGTAACATTTTCATGTGTGTTACATTTATGTTAAAATAAATTGTCAATTAAACGTAAACTTTGACAAACATAATAAATAATCAAATGTATCTAATAATTTAAGTAAAAATAATTAATATTATGAGTTAAAATATAACATGAAAACTAAGTGCTCTCTTGAATCATTTCACTGTTGATATAACTTAAAATTAAATTTATTAATTTACACATCGTAGAAGTAAAAATAAATAGGTCCAAAAAATGGCTAAGCGTAGCTACTTTTTTCGAGCGTTAAGTTTTATGGATACTCAGTTATACATTCAGTTCGTATGTAAAATGTTTTTTTGTAGTCTCAGAGAAATTTTACTCTAGCCTATTGTTTCATTTCTAGATAAGTTCTTGATAATTTTATTTAAAAGATATCACATGTATCACAAATATCTTTATCTAGAGGATAGCTATCGGGATGTATGAAAAAATCGGCAGTATAAGAATCATCTATCCGACGAGTAGGATTTTGGATTGTATACTGAGTCCAATATAAGAGAATCCAAGTGGACGAAAACTTGTTTGTTTCGCATGTATCTTACCGGAAAACCTTCCTTACTCTAATCATTGTCTGCCAGCGATAGACGCGTGTAACGCTATCCTTTTTTTCTAGTTTTTCTTTTCGTATAGGATAGAGTGGGGCTAGTTAGACCAAGGGAGAAGTTGGGATTTTCAAATATTTCACTAATCGAAATGCGTCTGAACTTGTTAAAGCTTAAGAACGTGGGAAGACAGTAACTATCGCGCTGCATAGGTCAGTTTACGTCCGATCGTTAACAGACAAACACAGTAGTTTTTGGCGCGTCAAAAGTAAAATTATTATATTTTGTTCTTTTTGGTTTGAGTAATAATTGCAGTGATTGATAAACACTAGGTAAATTTTTTTTATCATGAGTCATT
>QVOA01014784.1:0-14987 GCA_014825685.1 Pseudomyrmex cubaensis
GTTCAGAGTCTATCTTTTTCCTTCTAATATGTGTAACAAATGATAACCTCTGAACTAGTGCAGCCAGTTCAGCGAAAAAAAACAGACCTATAGATAGACCTTTATGCATCATGCACTATGCAAAAGTCTGTGCTTCGGTCCTTAGGTTGGCAAAATTAATGTTTATTGGCTTTTAGACTAATGTTTGGACGGATACGCTAGACCCATTAAGTTGTAACGAACAAGTCTTTGAAATTGAATAATGATTATGGAATCGTTAGACGAACACTTAGAGAAGTTGGCGGGTTATGTATTTGACAACGACAAGTTGGTAATTAAGATTATTAATATTAAAGCAAACCAGTGGTAAAATTTACATATATATATATATATATATATATATATATCACACAAATGATAAATTAAGATTTAACGATAAATTAAATTTTAATTTTTTTAGGTTACTTACAAATGGTTGAGCAAAGAGTTAAAAGTCCACGTTAATATAGCAAAACAAATCTTATGGAAATTCTATCACCAATACCGCAAAAATGGCGATATTCAATGCACATATTTATTAATGGGTCTTCTAAAGGATAATGGAATGCGTGTGGAAGTTGTCAAAGAATCTACTTTATTCGAAGCCAAAGAAAAGTATAGCAAACTCATCTCGGAACATCTGTACAGTGTTCACAAATCTCTTGAAAATCTGGAACTGCTTGCTGATTCTAGTTCTGGGGATGTAAATTACAGTGCGATTAAATGTGATGCTTGCAAAGAGCGAAATGATGACGAAATGTATTTGTTACGTTGGGGTACAGCTATGAGTAATATTACAGTGGAAAATAGTGTAAACTCAAATTCAACATATACTATAAATTCAGCAAAGACTGAGAAAAATTCAATAAAAACAAATGGAGTTAACACTTTATGTAATATTAAGGGGAAGAAAGCAAAGAATTTAGAAGGATCAAAAATATTTATCCAAAAGAAAGACAAAGATTCAATGAAAGCTAATAAAGACACTGACAGAGATGAAAATGTAATAAAGAAAAATAATATGTCAATAAAAGATGCAGAAGTAATAGAAGAGAAAGAAAATTCCATGGAAAAAGATAAAAAGTCTCAAAAAGATACAAATCTGTCTAAGATTGAAAATTCCAAAGAGAAAATTTCTAAGATCAATTCAACCACGAAAAAAGTCTCACTAAAAAATAGCAAGAAAGAAGGACTAGGTAACTTCATCAAAAAGCTCACATCTCCACCTAAGTCTACAGAAAACATATCATCAAAAGAGGGAAATGATAAGACTAAAGAAGAAACTGAAAACAGTAAAGAACAGTTAGACAAGAATAAAAAAAGTAAAGAAAAGAATTCACGTGGAAAAAAGCGAAATAGAAGCAAAGAAACTGATAATGTCGCCATAAAGCGAAAGAGAATTATTATTCAAAGTGATTCCAGTGACTTAGAAGAGCAAAGTGATGTAGAAATAGAAGAAACTTCTCCAGAGGAACTCGAACCTGAAACTTCTGCTAAATCGAAAAATCCTATCCCAAGTGTGAAACATGAAAATGGCAAGAAAAAGATATTGAAGTTAGTCAACAAAACTTACAAAGAGGGTGATTATATTGTGACGAAGAAAGAACGTGTTTATGTAAGCTGTTCTGAAGATGAGGAGGAGAAAAAAGAAGACGAGAAGAAAAGACAAGCAAAGAAAGTAGAATTCAAGCAGAAAATGAAGAAAAAGCAAGCCATATTAACAGATTTTTTCAAGAAATCTTAGAACTGTGTTCGAATTTCAAATTTTAATTGACAAGCTTCTTATCTCGTTTGTTATATGTGCCTGCATAAGTAACAAAAACATATATAAAGACAGAAAGATTGTTTTTTCAAATATTATATATACATATGTATTAGAAACTTATTAATATTTAAAAATAAAAAATTAATATAAGAATTTTAGGAAGAAACAGTTTAAATAAATGAATATAAACTTAAATCACAAGAAATAAGACTTTGTACCATACGTTGAATGTGCTAAATATATTTTGTATATTTTTTTAACATGTGAATTAATATATGCATAGAGATTCGAATTAAAATAATAATTTTAAAATTCATATAGGATGTTACTTTGCATTATATATGTGAATTATTCGTTTAACTTTCTTAATGAAATTTAAAAAATCTAAAAATCTCATTGTGGAAAACATCTTGGTCAGAAATCGAACTCGGATTTTTCGCATGCATCTTTTCATATTGAGATTTTTTTAATTTTATTGGGGAGTTAAAAAGGTAATTCATATATATGCAAAGTAGCATTTTATATGAATTTTATTAGAACTATTATTTAATTCGAATCTTTATGTGTATTAATGTACACATTAAAAAAATATATATTTTGCATGTACATTCAGCGTATGGCTATAAAGTTCTATTATTGATTTAAGTTTATATTTATCGGAGCCGTATTATATTTGTTGTAATTAATAATTATTATACATGGTATATTGATATAATATGTAATATTGACATAAAATAGTGATGTAGCTAATGAGTTTATGATATAAAATTTCTTAAGACTATATTGATACATAATTATGTAATCATTGATTATAAAATAAGTTTCTCATAAAATGATTGAATTTATACTTTCAAGATTAATTAAAGTTTGAAAATTTTGTAAAACTATCGTAATTTTTGAAAATATATCAGTGACTAAGTCTATATCCATAACAAGATGAGTAACATAATGTATCACTTGACTAACATACTTATCAGATATGGTATCAGAGAGTATCTAAATGTTATCATGACGAAGTAGTATACGTAAGTATCTTTCTTGTAGAGTATAACGAAACGAATATCTTATTCAATTATAGTTCGGGAGTGAAGTCAAAAAGCAAATATTATAATGTTTAATTATTGTAGTCTCATTATATTGTTACTTTTAATTGTCTGTCAAAAATGTTGGTGCGACATATGCACAACTTGCGTATGTTCTATTTCAAGTAAGTCTAAGATTTGTAAAACAAGAAGAAACTAATAAATAGATAGATAAGTGATTGAAAGTGTAACATTGTAAAAAAATACGTTTTGATACCGACTTTTAGAGAAAAAATTTTTACAGATGCGGGACCAATTATTGACTGTCATGGCAAACACCTGAAAACCAATGAACTCCTGAACTACGAACTTCTCACTTTGGACCAGCATCGACTGCTGAACAAACTTATTCTTTCAAAAAACAACATAACAGTTCTACCTACGAATGAGTTAAAAAACCTGAAACACTTGAAAATGTTGGATCTGTCTGAAAACCAACTGGAAAGTGCACATTCCGATATTTTGAAATACTTAAGTGATCTCGAGGACTTGGATTATTCACGCAATTTAATACGGAATTTCGATTTTTCCGTTCTGGATACAGTTCTTTCCAAGTTTAATTTGAGTTACAATCAGATTAACAACCTGGAGAATAGTTTAGAAAGTACAAGAACAAAGTTAAAAATCTTTGATGTATCTCACAACAATCTTTCTGATCTGGTTAGTGTATATCGTATTAATTTCTAACAGCAAAGAGTTTTACTTTATATATGATACTACTTTTATTCATATATATTTAATTATTGGGTAGCTTATATTTGTAATAATAATTTATTTATGATTTATAATTATATTTATTTATGATTTATAATTATATATATATTATTTTATAGAAACAAAACCAAATGTTTAACTTATAAGTAATGGGCTTTAATTCTCAACATTGAGAGTAATTTTTCACGAAAGGTTCTTAATATCTTTTCTAAATGGTAACCTTAAATTAACATTGTGTAAATTACTATTACTTTTAATATTTACAGAATTTTCTGAATACTTTACCAGAATTACAATACTTGGGTCTTTCTTTCAATAAACTCAGCGCTCTCTCCGATTCGTTATTTCGTCTGAAGCATTTGGAAGTTCTTCACGTCGATAACAATCAACTTCTTTTTCTGAATTTTCAACATCTTCCGCTGTCACTGTTAGAACTAAACGTTGGAAACAATTTTGTCAACACCTTATTATTCCAAAAATCATTCATACATACTTTAAATATTCAAAATAATCAAATTTTTGAAATACACAGAAACTTATCATTACTGACCAAATTAAAACATTTAAATATTAGCGGAAACTCAGTATCGAATTTTCCTGATATTTCTTTGGAACGATTGGAACTACTGGATTTATCTTTCAACAATATGACAATAATTCCCGAAACTATTTCCATAAAAAACTTTCCAAATCTACAAATTTTAAAAGTAAACGGAAATTGTTTGAAAGACATAAAACTTCGATCTAAATTGGAATTGGAAAGTTTCGAAGCAAACTTTGTGGAGACGATCGAAAAAATTGATGAAAACACATTTTTAATGTTGAAGGAGAAGAACGATTGTATTAATGTGACTATTTCGAATAACGTAAAATTGAGCAGTATCGCGGAAAACGTTTTTCACCATATGAATATTTGTTCTGTAAGTATTTCAAATTTTTAGTAAAGACTGTAATTAAAAATTGTTATGATTTAATGTAGCGAAATTTATAAATAATTCTGTTTTTTTATTTTTTAGTTAGATTTGAGCAACAATCACTTTACATATTTACCGTTCGAGCTATTTAAAACAAATGTTTATGGCAAAAACTTTTCAAACGCAAGATATCTCATTAATCTACAAAAGAATCCATTTATTTGCGATTGCTCGCTGCAATGGATGTTAGACGAATTAGTCCCAAAACTTTACACAATACAGCCAAGTCTTTTAGAAGATTTAAAGTAAATTAGTACTATTACTTGTTAACACTTATTTAATATTTTCTTGCTTGTAAATTATATGCTAATCTGTTTTTTATTTTTTTATGTATTTATTATATGTAGATGTGCTGGTCCATCTCCGTTGATGAACAAAAGAATAATTCATTGGTATAAATGGAAAGAAAAAGTATTTTGCGATGATTTCTCGCATTATGTGGAAAGAATGACTGTTGATGTTACTGCCGTTTCTAGCAAACAAATTGTAACGTTTGAATCGAGTCACGCGATGATTGCTGTTTTGGCTGTAGCAATCGCTCTACTCGCAGTTTTAACGATAGTTGGCGTTTTGTTGACTCGAAGAATTGCTAAAAAGCGAAGGCGAGCCAATCGTAGGTTTTAAGAACAGTGAAGTTTGCCATATTATTACTCGACTTATACGGAGTAAAATAAGCGATGTAATAACAATAATATGAAGTTGTTTTGAATAAAAGTATTTTTTGTTTTGTTTTTTTCAAATATTAATTTTTTTAGGTTTACTTTACTTTTTAATCTTTCAATCATGTAATATAACTGTATATTGTTTCTCTCTCTCCTTGCAGATTTTAACATAAGTTTTGTTTAACAATATATTGTTAACACACACACAAACATATTACTAAATCAAGTTTTAATTTTTTTTATCGAACCAGAAAAAGTGTGTGTAAATAATCACAATCAATAAGTTTTTCCCACGAATAATTAATCACATGTAATTTATTTAATAACTCGACTTAATTTAATTACACAATCTCGATTCAGACGTAAGAATAATTATTGATTTTTTTTCTATTCGATTCCCTGTGACAAACTAATAATTTTTTTATGCTATTCATGCGTAAAAAAAATTCTCTTAACATGATTTGATAAGGTCACAATTTGCTCCAATAGAGGATGCGGAAGTAGCTCCATATTTTCTTAATTGCTATTTATATCGTTATCATTCAGATATCGTCAATCTGCCAGTGACTAGACGCTACTCGCAGAGGAGGATTTTCTCTGAGCTCGTTCAGGAAACTGGAAATACTCTGATAATAACCCGGTTGGCACCAAGTCTCGTTGTGCGTGCCGCCCACAACGGGTAGTAAGCGCTTGAATGAGCTTCGGCAATTCTTAAAAAGGTCTTCCATCATATTAGGCGGCACGAGCGTGTCTGCCAGACCCGATACAAACAGAGTCGGTACCGTGACTGAACAAATTTTCAGAATAGATAAATACTGCAACGGAGAACAAAAAAGTACGGATGTACAAGAATTTGAAAATACAAAAATATGTAAAAACCGCAGAAGAAGATTCTGTTACACACCTTATTTTTATATACAAAGAGCGGGAGATACTGCAAAAACTTGTATCCGACAAATAAAGCAGCCATATCTGGTATACTAGTAAAAGTATTTTCAAGTATAAGGCACCAAATTCTTCGCGAACTTTCTTCTTTTGTGGCTAAATCAATCGCTACCGCTCCGCCTAATAAAAACATTTAATTTAGATCAATTATAAACTTTCAATACTTTAACCCTTTCATTGCTATTAGTATACCTATAGGTGTTTTGAAAGTTCGTTCAGAATATGTTCGCGCCTATTGGAGTTTAACTAAAAACGTGTTTACCTTGGACGTTCACGTGCTTTGAGCGTCGATCTATCTTTGCTCTACATTTAAAAGCAATGATGGACTGATGCACGTAAGCACTCAAAGCAAACGCACTCTTAGTCTTATCATTTGAGCTATTCAGGCGTTCAACTGATATCGTTCAAATAGCGCTAAAAAGCACCTTCAGTCATGCAGTATTTATTATTGATATTTTTATATAAGGTAATAGAATTCAATGTTTTGACGACTTTTATAATTGTTTATACTTTCTTTTACATACAGAATATGTACCAGCGAAAAGTTTCGCTGTCTATAATTTTGGTCACGGCTGAACGTCTGCCATCTGTTACGCGCGCTTTATATTGGACTTCACCGCAGTAAAAGGGTTAAAAGAAAGGAAAAAAAAATATTTCATAGATATTATTTTGATTTCTTTACCTAGTGATCTACCAAAAACTATAATTTCATTTGTATTAATATCTGTTCTACTGTACAGATAGTCTAATCCAGCTCGAGCGTCCATGTAAAGACCCTCTTCCGATGGAGAACCTTGTGACAAACCATAACCCCGATATTCTAACATTAAAATGTTACACTGAATATTATGATACCATCCCACTATATTTTGCAACCTGGAAAAAAACAAACATATTTCATGTTGGTATATATTTTTGTTATATTTCTCATATAACTTGATTTTGGCAAAATAAATAAAAAAATGCTTTATAAATTCATATTCTCATACAATAGAATCGAAAAAAGCATTGAACACACATAAATAATAAAATAATATATAAATACAATACAATTTTTTAAAGTAATGATAAAACAATGCTTTATACCGATGACCCATATTGCCAGCATTGCCATGAAGAAACAATACTGTAGGTACTTTCTTCATTCTATCTTCTGGTTGTGAAACAAAGAACATGTGCAGCATTGTACCATCTCCAGCTTTGGTATACACACTCTGATACGGCAAACTGAATAATGACGGAGCTGGTACGTAAACTCTAGAATGTGCTGGCAGTTCTGGATAGTAAAGAAGCTGATCCTCTCTGTGATACAGTATTCCTGTAAAAATATATAGTTTTTTAAATATAAAAAAAGCTTTATTTATGTATAGCTAGAATGAATACAAACCAGTAGTGGCAAAGCACAACAAGAAGAAAGCTAAGATTCCACCATACAGCCAGTACAAAAAGAAAAAAGCAAAAATGTAAACCCCACTGAAAGCCCAGCATTTCATTGCAACACTTCCAAGAAGTCTAACAGGCCTGCTACGAGCTAAACGTATTCTAAAAGACATAATTGCTATGTTTCATCTAGTTTAAATGGGCTCTGCGTTATCTGGGTAGTTCAATTATTTGTAGTAAACAGATTAGTCTTAGTTTAAAGACAGCCATAATGATTTATGAGATCAACTGTCAGTCTTTTGTATCCTTTTCCTAAAAAAATAAAAACATTCAGAATTATCAACAGATTAATAAATGCAAAAATAAACTTTAATAATTACATATATACATATAATAATTAATAATTATATATATGCATTGAATTATTTAATACAATAAGTGATTAAAAGTTAAATACTTTCTATTTTTACTCAAAAATAATTTAATACTTAAAATAAAAAAAAACTTAAATGACAAATTAAATCTTTATGTAAACTCACATTGATTATCTATATTTCTACTGTTTACATAAAAAAATTGAAAAAACTTAAATACATAAGCTAACCTTACGTAGTAACCTGCAAGTGACAGCTAGAAGAAAATACACGATGATCCAATTAAAATGTAGTCTGCATAGTAAGAAAAACTTATTGTTCCTAAAATTAAACGTCTTATAAAGTACAAATCATCGAATAATCTCGCAATGTTTATAACAAAACGTTTTTCTTAAATATAAAAAATTGACGAATAAAAATATCAGTTTAGGTTTAGGTTTGATCAGTGTTGCAAGATCGGGCTATCGCAAAATAGTCGCTTCTGATTGGACAGAAAAAAAGCTGCCTAGTGATGTCACGAGTTTGTGAGCTCCATAGTACTTACATGTGCGAGTCGGAGAAAATATAAGCCTTAAAATGGCGTATGGACTAGCTCTTAAAAAGTTCCTTAGGCCATAAACGCACCAAACCAATCAAACCTAAAGTGCACACGAGTGGTGTTAAGTTCTAAACGTAGTTCAGTGTATCATCACTCAAAAGATCCACAAATATAAAGAAGGAAAAAATTATTTTTTTTAAATATTATTTAAATATTATTTAATACAAACTTATTGATAGTAATAAAACAAATATTTTTCAGTTCCTTCTCCCGCAAGAGAAAAGACGCTTTCTTTCCTCTAATTTTCTCTTTTCTGATTCCTTCTTCCTTGCGATGTTCTGTTTGACTTGTTCCAACATCGATACGTTCTAAAAAAAAAATAAGTAAAAATTATACAAAAGTTTTCATTTTTTGTTTAAACCTAGAGATCAATGTGTTATAGAATATTTTATTTACTTACTGTAACAGCGATAAGCAACGAGCAATTATTCGTATGCAAATACCGGGTTGTATAAACATTGTTGCTGTCTATGTTAAAATCTCTTGTCGTCTCATTAAAATTGTTATTCTTCATTAATCCTTTTGAATAGATGCATACATCCTTGATTCTACTTACTCCTTTGATAAGATTTTCATTTTCTCGATAAAACTTATAATCGCATTCATTGTTGAGCAGAATATTAACTGTGAAATGAGCCATTCTTATAATTAATATAAATTAATTAATTAAAATATTTATATTTTTCTGAATAACTTAATACATCATCAATCTCTACGTATAAACCCATAACTCCAGAACGCAAATTTTAGAAGAGTTAGAGCAGTTTAAAGGTTTAAAACTTCTCATGTTTCCCTAGTTATAGAATTTTTTCGATTTTAAATTTTTACTTTATGAATATTTTGTTTTAATATTTGGTGACCATAAAGAACATGACTTTCTAAGTGTCACTATGCAATAAACTGAAAATCTCATAGACATATCTATTTTCCACATATCTATAGAAAATCCTGTATATGACACTTATGTAATTATACATAGAAAGTGACGATATATTGTTTATAATAATATATTATATATTACATATATTTTTTATTGTAATAATAATTTTTTATTAATATATTTTAAGAAATAAACTAATATATTAGTATTTTTATTCTACTTTTTAATCTAATATTGAATTAATTTTTTTAAATTGTAATGTTCAATTTTATTAAATTTGATACTTTGATTTAGTTAATCGTGCTAATTTAACCTATATTAATTTAATTGGAAGTTTAAGACACTTTTACTACAATTGTTTTCGTAAATTACTGACCTTCTGGATTTGTCTTTCTGCTCACATTTGTCATGCAGCTTCTGATCGCATGAATTATATTCTCGATCTCGTGCATTCTTTGTTCCAAAGCGACGTCTCTTAAATGCTCAAACTAATAAGGAAAATAAACATTAATGAATAGAAGATTATAGATGAATAAAAAATAATTTCCGATGGTATATATACTTCATGTGACATGGGATAAGACGTCTCAAGTATCGAAGTGACCAATTTAAATCCTTGAAGCTTTTTCTTGGCAAGTCTTGTATACAGTTCGTCCGATAAGTACGGCATAATAGGCGCAAGAATGCGCAATAGCACTTCCAAACATCTTGCAAGAGTGTCGGAGTGGCCAACAATTATGGCAAAATTGCCAGTCTTAAAGCCATATTTTGTTCCCTCCTGCGTTAAAAAAAAAACAGTATACATTGAAATAAAAAAATTATATAAAATTATATTTCAAATTAAAGTTAATTAAGTCACATTACATTGTCATTATTCATACAAAATTTTGTGAAAGTTTTTATAGAATCTTGTAAAACTATTACGCATTTTGTGTTATATATTATAATATTAAGCAGCAATTATGTGTAATATATTTTTTAATAGTATACCACGTAAAGATCACAGAACTCATAATGCAGAAATTGACGAATTGCGGCAACTGCTTTATGAAAATTTCGCTCAGCCAATGCGTCATTCACTGTCTCTACCATCCAGGACAATCGACTCAGAATCCATCGATCTATAGTACATAGATTTTCGTTTTCTTTGTGTTCCTGTCGTTGAGTCACTTTACTCTTATCGTCAGTCTTCGTCATCAATAATACATATTTGCTCGCTTGCCAGATCTTGTTACAGAAATATTTACTTGTTCGACAATCGTCCACGTCGAAACTAATAGTGCGACCTATATAGCACCGAAGACAAAAATTAGACTAATAAAATATATAACTATTTTATATAAATTTGATATTTGATGATTTCGCGGTATGTTATAAAAATTTCTAAAAATGCTTTTCAGATATTTTATATCAATAATATTAATTTATGAAAGAGAGTGGCCAATGAGACAAAAACAAGATGTTTGTGTTAAAAAAAACTTGGTTATTCAAAGTTAAACTACAGACGTTTTGATCCTAATTTGGATCTTCTTCAATGTCTGGATTAAAGTAACTTAAACCAAGGTTTTGAACAAGAACATCTTGTCTTTGTCTCGTTTTGGCCCCTCTCTTCCATCTGTTAAATTTTACGAACAGAAACATATAATTAATAATATTAATTTTCACATTTAATTACTTATACAATTACTTATACTAATACAATTTTTGGATTCTCATTATCATTTGCAACAATTCTCAAAAATTCTTTTATTTGCTTACTCTTGATGTTGCGTGCACACAGCGAAAATCTCAAGGCATCGGCGCCGCAGTCTGGTATTCCCGCAGGATATTGTTTTGCATTCACACGCAATGTTCGTCGTAGCTCGTCGGTGCTGAGAATACCCGCCGCGTGACTATTCTTCGCTTGCGCGTTTAGTTCCTGCGTTATGATTGCGTGTTCTATTTTCAATTTGTGAAAACATATTATTTTTGAAAACTAGGAGACTCGATCATCAAGAGTTTTAATATGTAGTATGTAATGTAATTTTACACAAAAATAGTTTCAAAATATATCTTGAAAAATAAGTTTTAATTGGCGTCGTTAATTTGCCAAGAAAGTTCGTAATAAAATACCTGTAACGTGCAGCCGTTAATAATATTCTCAGGCGAGATGACATTGCCGGAACTTTTAGACATTTTTTTGCCATTAGCATCGCACAAAATGCCATGAAGCAGAACTTCCTGTGTGTTCACAATTTAATATTTATAATTTGTATTTGTGTTTATACTAGTTATTTGTGTTTGTGCATACCTTGAATGGCAAACGTTGTGTCAGTTCAAGACTTAACATTACCATCCTTGCTACCCAGAAAACAAGAATGTCGTGGCCAGTTTCCATTAGCGTTAACGGATAGTATCTTTCCATGTCTCTTGTCTGCCAAATAATGAAAACAAAAAAATAATAACTACAAAAATAAAATTAAAATAGAAAGTCAATCATAACAATAGGAACTGACATGTTCCGGCCAGCCAAGCGTAGCAAATGGCAGAATCGCTGAAGAGAACCACGTATCAAGAACATCGAGGTCCTGATTTACGTTCACTGCATCTCCATATTTCTCTCTTGCTTGAGCATGAGCTTCTTCGTCTGACCGTGCGACTATCCAAAAAGTGGCATTACCAGTGGAAGTAACATTGCTATTGTTGTTATTATTATTGATGCAATTTACAGAGTACGCTGGAATACGGTGTCCCCACCACAATTGTCTCGATACGCACCAATCTCTAAAAAAAAGCTTTTTTAATAGATATTTATATTTATATTATTAAAACTTGTTTATTTTAAATTAAATAAAGACTTTTTACTTAGCGTTTTCAAGCCACTTGTGCCACTGTTCATAGATATCACAGTCGCTCGGATGGATTTTTAACTCGCCATTTTCCACAACTTCGCGCGCTCGTTTAGCCATTTCCGCACATCGTATGAACCACTGCTCTTTCGGTAAATACTCGATTATATCGTGTGTTCGCGAGCATCGTGGTAATATCATCTGATGATTATTATCTACATCTCTCACTACACCTCTTGCCGATAGCTCGTTTATCAGTTTTTTCCGCGCAACAAATCTCGGAAGACCCTATGTAAATATTTCATTAACATTACATTAAAAAATAGAAAGTGCAAATCTCAATCCTATAAGTAAACTACATACGTAAAAAGTCAAGAGAAAGATATACAAAAAGAAATACTGTAAATATTTTTAAAAACAAAAGAAAATTCAGGAAACATACAAGTCGTTTTTAGTAATAATCGTACTTTATATTCTTTGCAAGAGTCTGTCATGTTGCCGTCTTCATCGATAACGACAATAACCGGCAAATTGTGTCTTTTGGCAATGCTATAATCCAAACGATCATGTGCAGGTGTGATTTTCAGAGAACCTATGACAGATAATTATCAAACAAAAAAAGAAATAAATATAACAAATAAACAATTGTGTCTATATATTTTTTTTTTCATATTTCGTTTATCAATTTATCTTTGCTATAAGAAATATTTACCAGTGCCGAATTCTTTCTTAACTGAAGAGTCAGCTATAATAGGTATAAAGGTATTTCTTATGGGATGTAAGACGTGCCGACCAATATATTTTGTATATCTCTCGTCGTCTGGATGCACTGCGATTGCTACATCACCAAAAATTGTCTCTAGCCTAGTTGTCTCAACTATTACTTCTTCGTCTATAGAAACCAAAAAATAATTTTACTTTTATACACACTTCATAAAGAGACTTATTAATTTATCTTTTATACTCTCTCTTCCACATTATAATTGTATCTCTTCTAAGATATTGTCTATGAATATACGAAAAACGTTTGTACTCACTTGAATCTTTGATTGGATAAGCTAACTTGATCAGCTGTCCAACAGTAACCTTGTCATTGTAGCCGGGTAACTGAAGATGCGTTTTGCCGTTTACAATGAAATCTTCAACCTCGATCTCGGATATAGTGCTCCGCAACGCCGGCGACCAATTAACAAGATCTTTATCTCTGTATAACAAATTCCTTTCGTTTAGCTGTATAAATGCTTCTGTCACTGCTGAACTGTGTCTCTAAAAAAGCACACAGGAACAAATTCAATGGTATATGATAAATTTCTAATAATCATAATAAAAAAGTAAATGTATACACACACACTATAAATATTTGTATATTACTTCATCAAGAGTAAAGTATTCTCTATCCCAATCAAGTGTAGCACCAAGAGCTTTTAACTGCTGATTGATTATTGCACTCTTCTCTGCCTTCCACTGCCAAATTAGTTGACTAAATTCAGAACGTCCTATTTCCTGCCGTGTAATATTCTGAGTATTCAGTGTACGTTCTACTACTGCCTGTGTTGCAATTCCAGCATGATCCAGACCTGGTATCCATATAACTGGATGACCTTTCATTCTATACCTGTGTACATATATATGTTATTAATAAAAATTAATATAATTAATCTTGTAAACTCTGGATTATTGCTCGAATATTAATGTCTAAGTGATTCTTGAAAATCAGAAAATCTTATTAACTATTTAGTAAAAGAATTTCTAAATATAAAAAAAAAAATCAAAACTCATGTTGTTTCCTAAACATAGAATGTTGAATAAAGCTCAATGAATTTTTACAGTTTTCGCAATGTTTTAATCAATACAAAAATTGTGTCAGCATAGATGTCCAGAATTTACAGGATACGTACCTAAAAAATTGTTTACAGAATTAGGGTTAAAGCTTTATATCATTGTTCTACAACTATTATCGCACTATTATTATTTTATATATGTTCAACATTGCTAACCATCTTGCCAGAACATCCTGAATTGTAGCAGTAAGTGCATGACCTAAATGCAAAACTCCAGTAATATTAGGTGGTGGTAAAATTATGTTGAAAGAATCTTTTTCTAACATTTCCTCTTGTTTGTTATTACATGTCTTTATTCTGGAGGCTGTAAAGTACTTATTCTGCTGCCAGATATTGTACCAGTTTTCTTCTATGTCCTTTGGTTTTAATGTAGCTGGAAAATCTGTGTACACAAATTTCAAAAAAATGTATCCTTCTACTGTATCTTTGTTGTTTTGTGTTCTTATTGTATGTTTGATTAATAATTATTTATTGATTTTGGTTCATGTTGTCTTGCTAATGCAAAAAAATTACCTGTTAATAGCTTATTATTGGATAATTCTGCTGTAGGCGAAGTGGAAGTACAATAGCATAAAATTTTCCGATGAAAAATTTTCGAGCTCAATATACGCTGCATTTTTTTATTTACTAAAATATTCTTTGAATTACTTTTGTTATATATTTAACGTACTCTCAACAGCCACTTCGCGAGCTTTTAGGGCTGTTATGGCTTAGTGTATGTACATACCATTGAAGCTAGTCTATACACCACTCTGTGTCAATAGTAAGATATTGGAATGCAGCTTTTAGGGCTATAGGCCGAAGCACAGACTTCTGCATAATGCGTAACACATAAGACATAAGATTTGTTCGCGTCGCATGCCCCAACATGCTCCTACTCGCTCCAACGCGATCTTTTTCAATGAAACTTTAATGAAACTTCAAAA
>QVOA01014817.1:0-17930 GCA_014825685.1 Pseudomyrmex cubaensis
CGCGTTATATGTGTATACATATATATGTGTGTGTGTGTGTGTGTGTGTGTGCGTGCGTGCGTGCGTGCGTGCGCGCGCGCGCGCGCGTGTGTGTGTGTATATGTATAATATATATACACACACCGGGTGTTTCATTAATTGCCCTAGGCAAATATCTCGAAAAATAAGAAAGATACGAAAAAAGGTTTCAAACAAAAGTTGTATAGTTTCGAGGAAGACATAAGACGGTGCAATTGATTTGAATAATTTCTTGAAGGTCTTGAATAATTTGTTTGAAGGTCGCATAAAAGTCACTTTTAATTTCTTAAATGAAACTCTCTACTTTTTATTGCATTTTCTTATAGATCATCTCAAGAGTTTTCTAAAACACTATAATCAAATATTTTTTCATTAAATAATTTTTTAATTATGAGGCTTAAAAGTTACATTATGTGCCGGCATTAGCATTACCCAAGATGTATCAGCCAGTGGAGGCAAGACCCGAGATTGATCCGGCCAGTGAAGGCAAGATCAACCTCGGATCTTGCCTTCTGACCGGTACATCTTGGATACTATATTTTTCAAGATATTTGCCTGAGACAATTAAAATGAAACACCTTATATAATATTAAACACCCTATATATAATATTAAAGATACAGAAAAATATACTTGAAAGTTAATTTAAAGTAATCACTATATTATGATTAACCTTTTATATTCCATTGGTGGCGACATAAGTAAATTGCATTGATTAATGCTCGAAATGCAAATAATTAATTGAAAATTGTTTTCAAAATTTTTATATTTAATCAGTAATTACTTAATAACAAAATCAAAATTTACAAAAACGAGATATAATATTCTATATGCAATAAAACTATTTCTACTGTTTATTATAGTCACGCATCAAACACGCATGTGTATAATATGATATATATGGGCATTTATAAATACATAGTATTTAATTAAGTAATATATTTGCGGATAATGCGTATTGACTAAGCACCTATTAATATACAATATCTGACAGTATACCATGCAATTGTAATTTCCGTCCGCGTCCGGTTAACGATCGATATCTCCAGTCGCTCGTATTTCTAACCGAATTCCATTAGCTTGTTATTCATGCAGTATCATGCTCTCGCCAAGACAACAATAAAAAAATATCAATCGCGATCTAGATACATGCTCTCATTGATTGGTATACAATCGTGTATATTGGTAATATTGAAATATGTCACACACTTTCTTTCTCTTTCTTTCATATGTCTTGATAATTTCAATCTCAAAATGCTTTTGGCATAAATATCATATAAATAAATTGAAAACACATTTTTTGGCAGAAAGGTCATAAAAGTTTTAACTATTGGGAAATCTTAATGTTTGCTACAACGTGCTTCTCTTGATAAGGAATTGCGTATTGCCGCTTGTCAGAAGTTCACTTTCTGAACTAGGACACTGCCAACGGCAGTTACTGACTCTGTCGAAACAAGATGTGAAAAAGAAATAATTGGAAGCCACTTGCTCGGCGAAGAGACAATCGCAATTAAATTCTTGCAAAAAGTGATTACAAACGACGTAAATGTATTTACACATGTAAATTGTAACTACATACATATGTAACTACAAATTTTTTTGATTCGTCGCATATAATCATAAGTTTTCCTCATTGAAGAAAGATTTCTGTTGACATAATATTTGTTGTCAAAAATAAGCTTATTTTTATTATTTTTATGTTTATTATATAAATTAACTACTGAAAAATATATGTTTATATGTTAAAGCGCAGGCATGTGAGATTAATTTTTTGAGACGGAGTAACATTCTAAAGTTCAAAATGTTTAATAATACATGATTGCTTTGAAAATATGACGGAAACGAATAATTTACCGTTTAATTAAGTCATTGGTTTGCTTACTACGCAAAAACCGATTTTACTTGTATCAAGAAAAATATTTTATTTCTTTGAGATCCCAAAGTGAAAATATTGATAAAAATGACAGTAAAATACATGTTTACTTATAATATAATAAAGCAAATGTCCTAATATTTCGGTAATAAATTCAATTACGTTACAGTTTACACACAAAATCGTATAAAAAGCAAACCTCATAGAATATCCACGTGGAGAAGAGTGTTTGTAGAAGATTATATATTATGAGAATCCTCCGAAGATCGAAAGGCTTTCTGTTTTCCATCAGCTTCGGTCCCAGAACCTTGCTAAAGTAAGCGTAAAACAGGCATATTGCCAGAGTCGGAAAGGGACTGTTCATCATGACCCAGTCGTTCACCCTGGGATCTGTAAACAAACAAAGAAAATAAAAAGATAAAATAAAGAAAAGAAAATAAAAAAAAAAAGATGAGAAACAAGAACGCAAGAATAAATGACGGACAAAGAAAACGGTCAGCGCTTAATGGAAAGCTATTTAATGGAAGAAGTAAGATCGACGAGAAAGCTTAGAAGAACCAAAACAAAATTCCGTTCTTACTTGAAAACAATTGACGATTTCGCAAATGTATATCCATTATTTGTAGATATATGGAAAGTAGAGCACGTGTGATTTACAAATACTTCTCGTTATTATATAATAACACATCTCACGATGCACACCTGTTAAAGTGTGCGAAACGTTACACGGAACGAGGAATCTGGCGTCAACACGTTAAAATCACATTAAAATCATACACAAATCCTGGTAACAAATCAATTGCGATAGAAATTTAAAGCTTCTGGCTCTCGTTCCAGCCATATTGAATTATTATATCAAAAGCGAGAAATCATATAAATTTGTGTTATCCAATTCATATCAAAATAAACTCATTTTTTCTCACAAGTTACCATTTAACATCGATTGGTAAAATGCGCTAAAAATTTTCCTCTTTATTGTTCTCACTGATGAGTGCGTGCATATACTTAAATCTGCATGTCGTATATTTCCAACGAAAATAAATCTCACGATTCTATTCAGAAGACTTAATGTCATATCGATTATATTTGCGCTTGTTTCCGCGTTTTCTCTTTAACAATATTTTTAAAAACGTATTTAAAAAAAAAAAAAAAAAAAAAAAACGGAAGAGGAAGAAGAGGAGAATGGCGCGAGTGCGTGCATGAGGCGCGAACGAGTGAACAGTTGTCTTCCGGTAAATTACCCTCGCGCTCGTATGATCCGAGAGAGCGCGATTTTTTTTCCTCTTCTCTCTCTATCTTTCTCCCTTCTTTTGTTTTCAACATTCTCAGCGAAACGCTTCGGTTCTTGGCTCGATTACGAGCTGACGGTGCGGTGCACAGCTTGTCGTCGATATTACGCGTTACACTTCGCACACATGTATTATAGTTTAATCAGCTTCACTTCATGCTACTGTTAATTAACGAGCTAATGTGGCTCTATCAATGCATATGTTGTTATATAATTATGAATATCAACCGGTTTGAAGCATTATGTTACTAAATTCATTTAAAAAATTACATTGATAAAATTGTTACGTTGATAAAAAAGGATCATATAGATTTAATAAAGAATGTTTGATAATCAATGATAATAAAAAGTGACACAAAATCAGTGTAACTTACGCGTGTCGGTTGGTATCGGAAAAGAAAGTGGGTGCAAGTAGAAGGACGAAGTACGAGGCACGCAACCGTAATGACAAAACGATACGTACGCTGGGCGACAGAAAATGTTGCATCAAATTTATGTCTGTCCGTGCATTCAGTTCTGTTGCATAATATCGACTTTGAATGACTTTGAATGAAATCAACAAAAGTGTTTTATGGCACATCTATGTATAAAGTTATTTGTGTATTCCTTAAAAAATACACACAAAAAATTAACTAGTAAGACGTAGCCATTGAGCAAATCGATCAATCACAAACCAGTATTTTTTACAATGTAAACTACACGTTCAAAAAAACAGCCAGTCTATGACATTGAGTTGAGTTTCTTAATACGTAAGTCTTTCTTTGATTGAGTTTTTTGCGTATGTTCGCGAATTGATTCTTTACAATCAATAAAAAATACGTCAAAGATCGTACGTCACTTCGTTGGTGTTATATTTTTTTCTTTGTAACACGAAACATCGCGTTTTAATGGAAAAAAGGGAGAAAAATAAGTATATCGGTCGCCATACTAATCATTGCTCTGCTTTCATTGATTTTTAAGAGAGACGTCGTGACGAAGCATCAAACAACTATGCAATTTTCTTTGCTCCCGTCACCTGTCGATTAAAGACAACGTCGATCTTATCTGTATTGATAGCGCGCTGACGAACGTCTATTGTTCACGTCAAATTAGCGTTTTAGTTCTCTCTCAAATAGGTGATGTTTGCAGCAGATATAGCAATATACTGTTTTCTTTTTAAATATTTTTATCTCACACAAGTAAAACAAAACAAAACAAAACAAAAAAAAAAAAAACTGTGAAAGAAAAAGCATGGTTGAATGAGTACAAAAATCGGGTTTTGGTAATTTCAAGCAATTCGCGATGAATTGAGAAACGGAAAAGCCTGGCGACATTGCGACGCGATATTGACTTCTGCCGCTCGTCATGTTCGAGATTCTTCTCATCGTCGTCGTGAAGATACGCGTAGTAAACAGACTCTGCGAGATTATTGAACTTTCGGTTGTAATATGCTCGAGATTTTCTGGAAAGAAGCTTGAAGTCTTTGAGGTTTTCCGGTCTCTGCTTCTGAATAAAGTTGCATGCTTCTCTCGAAAGTATTTGAGAGAAAATACCCTTTCTTGCGAACATAATCTAGAGACATCTTTCTCTTATTTCTTTTTTATTAATGTCTCTTACAAACCAATTTCAATATATACATTTCATGAAATATATTCTACACTAATTTATTCAAAAGTTTGCTTTTGATAGAAAATATTATGTTGTTTTCACGTATAAGTATACATACATATAAAGATTTGAGTTGTAATATAAATGTAAGATGTTAACAAGTTCCACAAATTGTTTTCTGATAATAAATTCAAAAATTAAATATGTCCTTCACATATTCCTTTGCACTGACATCAGCATTAATTTTAGAGAAGTCTCTTTTGATTTCTTAAGTAAAAATTAAGAATTCATTAAATATTCATTTAAAATTTACGACATCGTGTATCGCAAGATGTTATTTTTTAAGATTAAGAAAGCTATAACTATCTCAGACAGCATATGTTTCTAAAATATATTACAAAACAACTTAAGAATTTTTATTGTCTTTTTTTAGATATGATCAAGATGCCTTTTAATTGTTTTGTATTGTCCAGGTTTAAATCCAGGTAAAATATCCAGGTAAAATAATGATACAAAAGTTGACTATAAAAAAGAGAGAGACTATAATAAAGAGTAACGTAAAATATTAGACGTAATATTCTATCTTACAAAACAATAATTATAACGGACGTATATATTATAAAAAAATAAAAATATAATGCAACATTAAAAAACTAAAATGTTGAAAAAAACACTAAATAAAACACTTAAAAAAACACTAAATAAAGTCTCCCAAATAAAAAATTTATGTAAATTATGTAAATTAAGTTATTAAATTTTATTATCATTAAAAATTAATGTGTTAAAATATATCAAACTCTTACCGGACTGATTGTCCATAAGGTTCCTATAACTATGCATCCAATTTGTCACTGCGCTCGTCATCTTGGATAAGATCTATAAACAAAAACAATATTTTTTAAGTTATTACTAAAAACATTAACAATCGCACAATTTTCTGCTTTTTTTTTAAATCATTGTCGAAATAAATTAAGTAGTAAATACATTAATTAATATTAAAGACTAAACTTTTCGATTCATAGAGTAATAAACATCAAAAAATTCCTTGACATATTAATATGACTCTATATATTAAGAACAATTTTTTCTTTCTCTGTCTCTCTCTCTCTCTCTCTCTCTCTCTCTCTCTCTCTCTCGCAAATATATAAATTCATCTACAAATAAGAAGTCAGTACATACAGTGAGAAACGTAATTTAATTTTATAAAATATAATAATGATAAAACAAGAGAATTGTAAATTTAAAAAATGCATTTTAACGAAAGCAAGTATTTATATACTATTTGTCTCATTTTACTAATTATAACTTTTATTTCAGGGTAACAATTGTTTGCGTATGCATGTACGTATATGTGTATACATATATATACACATTTATGCTCATATTATTTATTATTTTTTACTCACGCCTTATCCAATTTTTCCACGCCAAATATTGTCCTATATATATAGTACTGACTTGTATGTAGTACGTATTACTTATTAGTGGGCCACGGAAGTAACGGTTCACCATCAGAATGTGCTTGCGTTAACATTTTGTCGAGTTTCTTTACTGCAGAACATACGCTGCCATTGACATACTGAGCAGTGATTTCAGTGTAAAGAAGGTAGAGGCGTAGTGTCGAGTGCGATTCACTATACATAAATGCAGGCATATTTACGCGCTAAAGTGATCGCGTCAAAGTGAATACGAACGTACGTACAGTCACGTAGTTAATTCATATTTGATAAAAGCACTTAGTGCATGCAAATCATCTATGATAATTGAATGGTATAAAGACGACACTAAGGAAAAAATAACTTTTTATGTCGTGTTCTGTGGGTGTACGTAACTTATGGCTTGTTTAACGTAATAACACAGGAAAAGAATCAATAAAGAGCCATATTGCGGTTGTTGTGTAAATCAATTTTGCATTTATTAAATTGACATGCATGAACACTTAGCTCAAATAGTATATTATTGTTGCTTAAACAGTATAAATATAAGACAATATAAAAAACATCATTACTTTTTTTGTTGTAAAATGTATATAAAAATGTAAATTGTCCTTTTTTATTATTTATTATCGATATTGTGATGAGTTGCCAGTAAATTGAGAAAAATAAAGAAAAATAAAGATAAAATAATACAAATTGCGTATAGACATAATAAAGTAAAAT
Organism: Pseudomyrmex cubaensis; assembly: GCA_014825685.1. Classification (NCBI taxonomy): domain Eukaryota; kingdom Metazoa; phylum Arthropoda; class Insecta; order Hymenoptera; family Formicidae; genus Pseudomyrmex; species Pseudomyrmex cubaensis. The sequence continues at coordinate 6,925 of QVOA01014817.1, forward strand.
CCGAGCTATCGTGTCTCTTACTATATAAATTTTTGCAAGCTCTTTTCTTGTTTTTACATATGTATATTATAAATTTAGGCAAACGTTAATGCAGGTCTTCACAAAAAAAAGAGGCAAAAAAAAAAGAAAATACAAAAAAGTAGTACGCACAAAGAATTACATTTGCATATCGCAAAGTATGCCGCAAGAAGGTCACTAAATACACGACGCACCAGAATTAATTGCACTGGAGTCAGGCAACGTAATTATTTACTTAAATGTATATATATAAGTCACTTAAATGTACAAAAATGAAGAGATATAATCACCGTTATTTTACATTGTCGTACTTACTTTTTAACTTTTAGACCGCCAGGATTTTAAAATCCAAAATCATGAATAGTTTCCTCATAAAGCCCTATAATAATTCACATATATATATATTGTTCAGTATATATTCAATATGCCATATGGCGTCATACCGGCAGCGTATGGGAGCGGAAAATAAAAACATTTTTTAATTTACAAAATGAAAGCTTTTGGGAGTTTTTTTAATGGTGTTGATTACATTGTTTTGGTCAAAATCACGAAAATATGTATGACTATATACATATATATATATATGTGTGTAAAATTTTTTCATTTTTAAAATTTTAGTTTTTTATTTATTTTTTTGATATTTTCATTCTTTTATTTGTATTTATATTTGTTATGTACTGTTTTATATGTACTATTATATACCAATATATAGTGATAAACAATTTCAGCATTCGATCTTACCATCTCACACATCATGTAAAGGTTAAATGACACACACAAACATATAGTACAAAAAATAAACAAACATCAGATATCACGACAATGTCTTGAAAGCAAAAAATCAACCTTATTACACTTATTTTTCCGTTGATTTAATAATGTATTGCTGCATAACGGTACTAAAAATTGTGTTCTGTTTCTATGATTGTTTTGTTTTGCGGTTTTCTTATCTTTGCAAGATAGAGTTTAAAGATTGAAGCTATGTATTTCATGTATATATTTCAGATATATATTTACCTCTTTGTAAATTTTATTTACTTATCTTTATCTATTTTAGAGAGAGAGAGAGAGAGAGAGAGAGAGAAAGACCAAGATAGACCAAGAAAGCAGTGCAAAACGTGCTATTTTAAAATGTCGATATCTAAAAATGTGCGGAGAGTTCTAAAACACCAGTTCTAAGGTATCTTTCGGTGAGATTAATTACGCTTACGTGATTGATAAACCGGTCGCGTCATCAAGCTAGCGTTTGTTCACGATTCGTAATGAGAAATGTTATCGGGTAAACGTTATCAATTAGATTGTTCAATTTGCTATCTCAAGCGTTATTTATGAGTCACAAAATTATGTCTTGTGATTGATCAGTTCTATGAAAACGTATTGTTTACTAAACTGAATTAGCGTTGCTGTGTAGACGCAATTTATGAGAGACACGTTCGAGAATTAATCGTGTGAATAACGAGAAAGAAAGAAAAAAAAAAAAAAAAAAAAAAAAAAAAAAAAAAAAAAAAAAAAAAAAAAAAAAAACAATATCACTATAATCAATAGCGCTGAAAAACTATACATAAAAATTTAATTGAAAAAAAAAAATAGTAACTGAAAAAATCTATTAAATTTTAAATGAACATAATTTTATATTTTCTCACAGCATTGACAAGATCTACAGGAATAGAAAGTTTTGCTCACTGTTACCGTTTGCAATCGATTTACGGTAGCCGATTCTACGATCGACACGTAATAAAGATTAAATAATACCGTTGAAAGTAATACTCCCGACCAAAGTACAAACAATAGATTATAATTTGGTATTTAATGCTCTCGCGATGTAAGAATTTCTGAAGATATAGTTATACGGATTAGCGCTGTGTTAACCGTTATTGTTATATCACAACAAGACATTTAATGCAATTCAAAGCTTAAAATCATCTTCAGAAATTAATAATAATAAAGCGTGAAATAATAATAGCGACGAACTACTACGAAATTCCATATTATATGCAATTGTTACAATATGTATATATGTCACGTCAATTGCATGGACTGGAAAATGTATGAAGTGCATGCACATGTAAACTCGCATCGCAAAGCATATATTATTTCTTCTGCGTTTTATTATTTTTGTTTAAAATAATTTATTTGTCGCAAAAACAATAGATTAATTTTCAATTAATTTGCAAAGGGCTGAAAATATAACACTTTTGAGCAAAATAACATCGAATTGTTACTAGTTTAGTACGTAATCGACTATGCAGTCGCACTTTCTCTTAATTCTTTCGTAAGCAAATTCTTCGAAAGACCGTTTCATTGCAATTTTATATGATATTAGTATGCATTTAATGCTAACAGACAACATAATTCTGATAAATATATTATTACTATATAATTAATTTTCCATGTTAAATTTAATAGTAATATTATCAAAGTATATTATTGAAAAAGTGAAATTTTATTGGCAGAATAGAGAAATAAAAATTGAGATTATAATTGACATTTCAATAAGAGAAAAATTTTATTTCGCGTTCTGTTCTTAAAAAAAAATGAACACTGTTGCTGTAAAATCGATTAGAACAAAGAGTAAAAATACAATAGTAAGATTGAAAATACAGAAAAGCTATGAAATTATAGAAAAAAGCTTTTTATGTATGAAACGTTACAAAAAGTCGAATGAAATAATGTTGAATCTAAAATATAAGTGTTACTGGTGATAAGATACAATATACACAGTCAATCAATCTGTCATTTTGTTACTAATAGACTTCCTAGAGGTCAAAACTTCTATTAGTAACAACAAAAAATTGAATATACATGTATGTTCAAGGTATATCTTCTCTTATATCAATGAATGTTTAAAAAACTTCAAATTTTGAAGAGATCAGACTTGAAGAATTAAATTTCATATTTTATAAGGGCATCCCAATCGATCACAGCTATAAAACGTGACTTTTTTTTATCAATCGCCACATGGTAGTACGCACAACTAAGTGTTGTATTCTATATCTATATGACGTATTTTTCCGGATCGTGTTCGCGGTCGTTTCGATTAATCCAACTAGTACAGAGTAGCTGAGCTCGTGTCGGACTCGCTGACAGTTCTATTTGAATGGATTTGCATAAACGTTGAATAACGAACAAACGAGGAATCAAAAAGTACGTGTGTTTTGTTGTGTTTTGAACAATCGTGCAAACTAAAGATATATTTGTATTATTTATTTATTTTAACTATATTAAACGTAAGTGATTTTTTGCTATAATATCAATAATTAATAACGTTTAGATTACGTAGATGATTGGGAAAAGATAGGACATATACATGTTTGTTTATATACATGTTACATTTTATGTCGCAAACAACGAAGAATAAAAAATATTGCTTAGTGAAAGATCAAATTATCTATTACAAGTTCTTGCAATCGCATTTTACACTAATATTTGCTTTTCTTTGGTCAAATTTAACACATACTCTGTTAAAAATTTTATGTTCTCGACTAGCACAAAGCAACGATATAACACTAAGGCGTTAGTGTATTTCGCAGTTTCAAGTTTCAGTCATTTATAAATATCAAGGTTATCATAATGAGAAAGTATGTCCGCTCAATTCGAAAGATGGTCCCGTTAAAAGGAGTGCGCTGAATCTTCATTCAAGCGGTTTATTTTTAACCAACAAAAGCTACGTATACATTCCGAACAGTTTACTAAAATTCTTCAGCAAACAAAACATTAAAAACTTAAGACAAATTAAAGAATCATTAGATTTTATATAAATATAAACATATACAAATATGAGTATAAAAACGTATGTAACATGTAATAATGTTAATCAGCTTTGCAAAAATTGTAAGTCAATGTGGTCATTATGTGACAGATGGTAGCACACACTATACACTGTTACTACAATCTTAGACACTTATTTTCAGCGCGGTTAACAAATCGACGACGCGGTCCAGCAACATGCTGTTTTAACGTAAGAGAGAAAGCGCCGTACGAATGTTCAAATCATTAAGTAGCGAAACTCAATGATTATGACGAAAGTAAAATTTACTTGAAGCGTAAGATTGCATCATTGATTGATCGCGAATCATTCGTGTTGACTGCAAATATGCACAAAATCGTACGATCTTGATTTATCGATTGATGAAACACTAAGGCGTTGTTTTTTTAAATAAGTAATAAAATTACAATAGATTACAACAGATTTATATTCTAGTATGAATTTTTTAGAATATTGCTACCCTAATTTATATAAAGTGTTTATTAGAATTTTACGTAGAAGTACTTATCTGAAAATTCACTGAACTCTGATTTTTGTACCCAAGGTTTTTGATAAAATTCCACCTTTAATTCAATTCAAAATTAAGTAAAATGCGTAATATGTAAAGATCACGTAAATAAGCTACTTTATACATATACTTATTTTCAAATTCCAATAAAATCATCAATTATATTAGAAATTGTCAATGAGATTTCAATAACACAAATTGAGTAATATCTCACCGTCGGTGCGAAAAAGAAAAAATATAAGTACGAAGTTGAAATGCTGATTGTTTAATGCTGGTGTGTAAAGAAAACTCTGGCTTTCGATGACAATTTTTTTGGGGATGAAGATCTTCGCGTGATCTTGAAAAACTGGGTCAATCGAATTTCTGTTAACCGTACCAGTTACGGAGAAAGAAGAAGCGTGTGTGTTTTTCCCGTTATCCCTTCATGGACTGATTTCCAAAAATGCCTACTAATTGGACTAACTGTGAGAGTCTGTGAGACTCACGCGAATTTAAAATTAAACATCTCAGCAAAAAACTATTTTTCAATTTTATCTTTTTTTGAATCAAAAGTTTGAACGATTCTGCGTCGATCAAAAGAAGAAAAACAAATTGAAGAAATCTTTAGCAGTTTCAAAGATATAAATGTTTAAAAAAACCTAATTTTTACTAGAGAAATAAAACCTAATTTTTTTACGCCGATGCGTAATTTTTGAGTTGGTCTGGAAGACCCATATTAGTCCACGAAGAAATTTTATGAATTTTTTCGCGGTATTCCTACCTCGCGCATATCTCTCGTTTCCTCTCGTCGCAAATACACCGATCGATTGCAAGCGCGTCACTCTTAACCTCAAAGTATACGTTTAGAAGCCGGTACACGCGCGCGTGCACGTTTCTTCGATCATGCGACTCTACCGTTATGTGTACAACAACCCCATATATGGATTATCACACGGGTTACACCCACCTGCTGTAAGGCGTTCTTATCGTCTCTCGGCCACGGCAATCTTCCTCCTTCCTGTCCACTTCCAATTGTCGCCGAGCACCCTTCTTCCACGCAGCCGGCAGTGGCAGCTCGTCGACAACTACGTGATCTCGCAACACCCCACGGCTATCGTTGTTTCTTTTCCTGTCACCTGAGCGTGCACATAAACGCGCGGCACGCGACGACGCACCACTTTTCGCGCTCGAAAACTGTAGTAAGCACGGAGGCAACAACCTCCTCGGCGCCTCTTCCTCTTCTTCCGTGATCGTCGTTACTTCTCCGGCGCGGCAGTGGCGGTCGTGTACGATCGTGCTTCCCGCGTTCTGCACAACTCGCGAGACAACGATGAAGTACGCCGCGAGCGGTCACGTCAACGAGTGAATATCAACGCAGATACGTTTGTCGCCACTTCCTACCACCGGTGCTACTCGGTAAACACGAATAATGTTCGATTGCCGTCAGTCGCGAGTTTTCTTCACCGTCGAACGGGCCGCGTCGTCATCGTCGTCCGCCTCTTTCTGCTCCTTTACGTCGTGTCCGACGGTGGATGTACGAAAGGGGGAGGCGAAGCGGAAGAAGCAGGACGGAGACGAGACGCGGATGTGTGTGAGCGCACGAGTGTGAGATGTGTGAGAGAGGGAAAGAGAGAATAATGCCGCCTATATAAGCTCACACACGCGGTCACGCTCGAGCGACGACAATCCCCGCCTCTCAACACTGACACTGCCGTCGTCCACTGGCGTCCATCCACTATCGTCGACGGTTTTCTTGCTTGTGCGGCTTGTGCCGCTGCCGTTTTGCTCATTTGCCCGCTAGGCGCGTTGAACGTACATACACTTGATTGTTTTCCCTTCTCCCCACTACGTCCTACTATATCGTCGCTGATGTCTGTCGCCATCGTCGGTCCTCTCCGTCACTCTCCGTCTTTTTACCGCTCCCTTCGATAGATATCAGTGCAATCTCGCTCGCTTGTCACTACATCCTTTATTCGCTTGCCCTCTTTCTCTTTTACCATCGTGTTCTCTCTTGCGAGTTGCACGCGCTTCCGCATTAGTTCGTTACTTGGCTACGGAAATTTTTCTCTTCTTTTTTCTGTCTTTTTTTTTTTTTTAACAATAAGATTATACAAAAGGACTTTTAGCCGAATCTCGAGATATTAGTTTTGTTTATTTAAATCGTAATTGTTAGACGAAACATAAACACCGGTGACCGGTGCGATGAGGAAATGATACGTAACAAGAGCTTCTACGGTTCGTACACAGAACAAGGCACGTGGCACGTGGCACGTAAAAGAGGCGCTATCTGACGGTATGCGGCTCAATCTGTAGAATAAGTTCGTCGAATCTTGAAAGCGAAGTTGCGCATTTGCCTGATCTAAGGGGAAGTCTGAAAAAAATATCTTTTTCAATTTTTATATGTGTAAATTTTATGTTATATATATGTATATGTATACAATTAAATATACATATATGTATATATAAAATTATACATTATTTACAGAAGTGTAAATTATACAAATTTTATTTATATAAATATGTATTTCTCTCTGCACAAATATACATATAAAATACAAAAATTATGTTACTGTATGTGCAATATGTTTGTGGAAAGAAAAGAAAAAAGTGAAACTGCTTTTTTTTTTCTCTCGTGCAATCATTACATCACAGATCTTTCGTACATTACGTGTGTTTCTGCTCCGTCTTAAATCGCAATTTATTATATAATTAGTCGTATATCGTTTATTATTTTAGTTGATAAGGCTTAACAAAAATTTTAAGGTTTTAAGAAATCGCGCAAAACATTATAAGCTTTATGTATATAACAAAATAGATTTCAGTTTTCTTAACGGGCAACCTACCGTATACATATGTACTGAATTGAAAATTCAGTACATCATAAATCAGACTTTTGTGACACGCCGTGTTTTCTCTCACTTCTGGCGAAATACACAAGTTCGTCGCGTCAAGTTCGCCGTGAGATTCTCAAGAGAGAAAGAGAGAGAAAGAAGACAGTAAATAGAAAGAAGTGAATCCGGCTACCTCGGAAAAGAGAGCAGCCACCGTTCTACGTAACAGTCTTCTTATGATATTATGCAAGTCGCGATGTGTGTCACCGATGGTGTACATATCGATGCCGTTTACAGCAATGGCGGTCAGCGAAAGTGATCTCGTGTGCGACAGTCCACTTCAAATGGGATACTAGCTATGTGTTATTTCAACGAGACTTGATTCTTCTGACCTTACATCTCATCAACTAACCCTTCAATTTGCTGTCTTTCTTTTTTGCATTTTTTTAATGAGAGAAAAATGGGGAATCATTATTATCCTTAAAATCTAATTTTTTGACAAAAGATTCAAGGAATAATGTTGTGTTATATATATCCCTACGTATAAATATTTTAAATTGCAATATTTAAATTACATTATATCTAACACACACAGTAACTCAGTTATTAATAAGATATTTAAAATGTTAATATTTAAGTGTTAATATTTACGTCCTATTCTAATTCTAAGATTTTTTAAGACGTCTCGGAACGTTTAAACATTGAACTCGTTTTCACATTGTCTTCAGTTTTGCCTTGCAACCGAATTATACACAATTGTACAATTCACAACAAAACGACATTTATTATTACGTCATTTATTGAATTAACGCGAAAGAAATATGTACACATGTATTGTAGAATTTTAATTCTGAGTCAATAGAAGATGACGGCGTCACATATGAATTGTCAATAATTTATATAATGTCTTGCAAATTATGACATTTTCAAGAATTCCGAGAAACAGCAGCACGTGAAAATGTATGCTAATAGACGTACAATAAGTGTTTTTTTTCCTTCTTATTAAATTTTTAACTTGAAGTTTTAACAACGAACGAATATCAGTGTAGGCAATGTAAGATTTAACAACTGACGCACTAAATAAATGAAAAAAAAAATTACTTAACACATTGACTGCCAACTACGAAGTTAACTCGTAGTCGGCTATCTCGAAGCTCGAAACGAGTTATCTCGTATTTGACAATGTTCTGTTTGTTGTTTTTTGTAGAAAAGTTTTCCTGTAATATATACGCAATGCAATTTCAATACATTTTTCTACCTTTGTTAAAAACTACATTTGATGTTGAATTCTTTTCTTTTCTTCGTAATATGTAGTTTCTATTTCACTTTAGTATCAAGCGTCTTGCCAAACAATAGGCTCTTTCCAGAATTTGTGAGGAAAATCCACTCTTTCTCAAAGAGTGGATTTTCTAGATTATCTGATCTGCAGTTTTCTCTAAATTTTTTTTGTTTATTGCTTGTAGAGCCTGTAACTCTAGATAAGAACCTTAATAGAATACTAACATCGTGGCCAAATAATCCCTAATTTAAAAAAAAAAATTACTCTTCTATCACTTCCCAATTGGTCCTGGCTTGTGACAGGCAAAACCTAACCCTTTTGTAAAGTTCAGATTGGTTGGGTTGGCTCGGGCATGTACATGATACATACATGATATATACATACATATTGCCGTCATCCTACGCAATTTCGTCGCGTAGGATGACGGCAATATGTCATAAAAACATGGTTGGTAAAATTAAAGAAACGTTAACAATAAGACGTCATCTTATTTGCAAAACTCAGCAAACAGTTTAAAAAATGTTAACACATGCAAATTTAAAAAAGCATTATATAAACATAAATTATAATAAAGAAATGTTAACGACAGTTGCAATAAAAAAAACTGATGACTTTCAACAATTTTGTAAAATTTAAATTAGCAAAAATTGATTTAGTCGTGTAAGTCAATTTGCTAAATGTTCGTGCAAAATATTTTGCATATTTTGCATATTTTTTATATATTTTCTTAATTTATTTTAAACATATAAATTAATACATAATAATTTGAAGTTCAATTAAAAAATTTATTCTAATTAAAAATTCATTTAGAATGCTTGGTTTGCGTCACATATAAATAAAATATTCAATTTACTTTCCTCCATAAAAATTAAAAACTCCATTGAAAAAAAAAAACTTGACCATCGAACCCGGATCTCTCGCATTCCGTGAAGACATCTGATTCACATGACTGAATTAATCTCTTAGTTTCATACTATATGAAATATGTCGTAATGTCGTGGTGGTCAAATTGGGAAGACGTCTGCACAAAACGCGGGAGATCCAGGTTTGACGGTCAGGGTGTCTTTTTCACAAAAGAGTTTTTATTTTTCATAAGGGAATAAATTGATCTATTTCATCTATTATACAACTCGATCTATTATACAAAAAATTAATCGCAAATATTATGGTATATATAAGTTATTTCCGTCAATCGCAACTAGTTGCAAGCTTAGGTTTTAATCCGGTGGCTGTTTTACATCGCGTCTTGAGAGACTTTCACCATATGTATACTTTCACTATTGAAAATTAGCACCGGCTGTTTCGTCCATTCTCAGGCGAGAGACGCGCGCGATTGGACTGTTCTTTCGGGCTGATTGAGTAAGAATTTCTTACTCATCCTAAAGAATGCAATGTCAAACTACTTGTTTAACGTGTTTTCTGAATTCCTCAATTTCGATGTTATAGAAAAAATTTTATTTCATTTTTTCACTATGGGCTTGATTTCAGACTAGTGTTCCTTTTATTGTAATAGATTTTTTAAATTTTATAAGAAAATGAATTGAGTATTTTACATATCTGATGCAAGCATCTTAATTGCACAAGCATCTCAATTAATTTTTTGTTAAAAGTAAATGTGTTAAAGTGAATGTGTTAAAAGTAAATGATTATTACTTTGCAACAATTAGACACAAACAAAATAAATAAAACACCATTATAGTTAAAATTGTCAGACATTATATGTATATAATGTATATATTTATAGATAATTCATTTATAAAAGTAAATTTTTAACTTCTGTCTAAAAATTTAAATTTTTAAATTTCTGTTTATTTTCTTTCTAAAAATTAATTTTTGCCATATTTTCTTTTCTATTTCACAATAACGATTTGTTTCATATAATGTCTTCTGATTAGTAATTTTTTATTTTGCCATTTTTGGTTTAATTAAAAATTCAATTAGTTGAAAACACAAGTTGTCCTTTAACTTGAGGATTTAAAAAAATAAAACAGATCTGCCGATAGTACTTGGATCGATATCGATTTTATCTCAAGTAATTGATTTGTTCATAACTCACATATACCGGTACTGTAAATTACTGCAAACGTGATTGTAAAAAATATACTACAGTGACACTACGTGTATTACCGGATACTAGTGTATGCGGTAAAACACGTAGTGTCAAATATCGATACTCGGACAACACAGAAAGGCTAAAAGACATCTAAAAGATGTCTGACAGACAATATAAGAACAGCATATAAGACGTTTTTAAGACTTTTTTAAGTTGCCATTTAGAAACTATGTGCTGTCTAGATAGTTTATTTACAATAGATAACATATGTTATTAATCATAATATTGCAGATCTCTAAAAACTTTGAAAAAAAACAGTTTTCTTATATTTTATACTATTTCCTTATATATTTTATTCTTTAGTTTACTTATTAATATTACTTAGTAATATACTTTATTTTGTTTACTTATTTGTTTACTCATTTATTAATATATCTACTATAGTGTATCTACCTAATAGTCGAAATTTTGTGTGTGGAAAACATAGTAGCAGCGGCAAGATATTAATAAGATAAAATAAAATCAATTTTATTTTTTATTAAAAACAAAATAATATTATATTATAATATAAT
>QVOA01014818.1:0-11233 GCA_014825685.1 Pseudomyrmex cubaensis
ACGGTGTTTAATTGAACGGTGCGTAATTGAACGGTGTCCAATTAAACAGTGCGACACTTTCTGTGTCTAACTGAACAGTGTGCAACTTTTCGTGTTTAATTGAATAGTGTGCATCTTTTGGTGTCTAATTGAACAGTGTGACACTTTCTGTGTCTAATTGAATAATTTGCAACTTTCTGTGTCCAAACGAACGGTGTCTAAATGAACGATGCGCATTTTTTTGCGTGTCCAAATGACACGTGTCTTATTGAACCGTGTCTAAAATTTTGTGTCTATTTGCAACGTGTCCAATTGCAACGCGTCTAATTGAACGGTGTCTAAATGAAGGCCACTCCCGTTTACCTTTTATTTCAATTATTTCGTTACAGACTTCCGATATATAAATATTGTTACGCGGCGGACACCGCGTGTGTGTCGCGGAAGCCGCATGAACGGCGCGCGCTCGGCGACTGTCTGTTGCCGGGCGAACGTTGTTGCGAGAGAAGAATTGCGTTCGCGAAAGCTGTCACGACGCGTTTCGGACAATTCGTTCTTTATCCTGTAATTCTTACTATAATAAAGTGTTAAACTGCAAAGCCGCGTTCTCTCATTCCCGGTCGTGTGCGCGAATCGCGGAGACCGGCGCCAGAACCGTTCCGTCAGGGGCGCAACATTTTGAGGGATCGTCCGGGATAAAGCTTGAGAGAGCGGCAGCATGGCTGTAGTGCATTCGCCGCGGAGAACGCCCAATCAGGCTGCGGCAAGGGCGGCGGAGGCACCGGCGGCGGCGACAACGTCCGAAAATAAAACGCTGCGCGCGGTCCTGCAGGAGCTGGAGCAGCTGCGGGAGGAGCGTTGTCTTGAAAAGGATTCGTTCCGCCAGAAGGAGCGGGAATTTAGCGATTTCGTGCGCCGGAAGGAGGAAGACGTCCGTTGCCTGGAAGAGCGGTTTTGCCGTGGTGTATCAGGTGAGTCACTTTCGAATCGTTTTCCTGTACGGGCGGGGGAATTGTCGGGGATGAAAATTAAGTCGGACGTGTCCGACGGGAGTGTTCCGTGGCGCGAGTTTCTCGCACAGTTCGAGTTAGTCGCGCGTGCGAACGGGTGAAGCGACGCGACGAAAGCAACGGTCTTGGCCACTAGCCTGAGCGGGAAAGCGCGCTCAGTTTTAGAGGTGCTGGAGGAGAGGTTCAGCTACAATGAGATCCGCTCGAAGTTGGAATCACGGTTTGGGGAACGGGAGCTTTTTCAAAGTTGTTACGCGCAGTTTACAAATCGTAAGCAGAAGGGCGGCAAAAATCTTGCGACGCTCGGCGCGGATCTGGAGCGTCTGTCGCGTCTCGCGTATCCGGAGTGCTCGCATGAAGTTTGCGAGAAAGTCGCTTGCGCGCAATTTATTGCCGCTCTCTCGAACAGCTTCGTGAAGCATACGTTGCAGTTAGAAAACGTAACTTCGTTGAGGGCTGCTGTTGAGCAGGCGAAAGCGGTGAAGGCTATTCAAGAAAATAGCTTTAGAGCGAGCAGGGAGGCGCCGTATGGTTTTGAGAAAAACGGCAAGCGCGCGGGAGCTGGTCGGAGTTCCGGTTTTCGGGGAAACAGCGGGAGGAGGTCTGGGAACGGGGCGAGAAAGGAGCGGAAGCAGAGAAGGTTGGAGAGCGGAAAGAGAAGGAATGCTGGAAGTGCAGAAAGAAGGGGCACTTTCGTTTCGAGTGTTCGGCTAATTTGTCGGGAAACAAGGCTTAGTCGAGCTTTCGGGGGTGGGTTCGACTGTGGGGTAGAACACTCCGGAGAAAGTGTTTTTTGTTAAACGAGTTAACGTCAAGAAAAGTAATTTATTTGTTTTTTCCGGTTTGTTAAACGGTAAATCGTGTTGCTTTAAATTCGACACGGGCTCCGATGTGTCTATCGTGAGTTCTAATTTGGTAGGGAAGTCGCAATGTCGTAGGTTGACGGAGAGACCAAGGTTGAAGTATCTTACCGGTGAGGAGGTTCCGGTTGAATTTGAGTGTGTGGCTTGTGTAGTTGTGGAGGGGGCATTCTTTGAGTATGCCTCTGTACGTGGCGGATATACTGGACGTATTCTGGGGTTGGACTTTTTGAGGAAGACAGGTCTGAGCAGGGCGTTGGAGTCTTTTTGTTGCTCCTTCGGGTGAGTCAGAAATGTCTTGCTGTCGGGTGTGTGACGCTTCCGGGGATGTTCAGGCTAATTTTCAAGATTTTTATAAGCGGAATTCTGTTGATCTGGATAAGACGCAGAAGGATGTTTTTGCTAAATTCTTGGCTGAATTTCAGGATGTCTTTTCTGATCAAATCGTGGCTGGGAATTCTTCAGCATGAAATAAATCTTCAGGATCCGCGCCCGATTAAACAAGCTCGGAGGAGGATTCCGTTGGGAATGCGGGCTAAAGTGGAAACGATTCTTCAGAAAATGAAGGACCAAAGGGTCATCGAGGAATCTTTTAGCCCGTTGGTCTCCCCGGCAGTGATTGTTAAAAAGAAGAAGGGGGTTTGAGATTTTGTGTAGATTATCGTAAGCTTAATGCAGTCACGATTAAGGATTCTTATCCTCTCCCTAGGGTCGACGATCTTCTGGATCGATTGTCCAAGAATGAGTGGTTCTCTACCCTGGATATGAAAAGTGGGTATTGGCAGGTGAAAATTCGGCCGGAAGACAGGGAAAAAACTGCTTTCTCGGTGGGCAATGGGCTGTGGTAGTTCACGGTAATGCCGTTTGGTTTATGCAACGCTCCGGCCACCTTTGAGCGCTCGATGGAGCAGATTCTTCATCAGTTATTATCCAAGATTGTTTGGTTTATTTAGATGACGTAGTTGTTTTCGGTAAGTCTTTTGAAGAGGAGGTGGCTAATTTGAGGAAGGTTTTTCTGAAGCTCAGAGCGGCTAATTTTAAGTTCAATCCTAAAAAATATAATTTGTTTTGGAAGCAGGTAAAATATCTTGGTCATGTGATTTCGGCTGAGAGAATCTCGATGGATCCTGAGAAAATTGCGGCTGTGGCGGAGTGGCCTGTGTCGCAGAATAAGAAGCAAGTTTGCAGTTTTCTGAGGTTTTGCTCCTACTACCGTAAATTTGTGAGGGGTTTTTCTCTGATTGCAAAACCGCTGTTTGCTTTGACGGAGAATCAAGTTAAGTTTGTTTGGACGAAGCAGTGTCAGGAGGCGTTTGTGAATCTTAAACAGACGTTGTCTTTATCTCCGATACTTTTTTTTCCTCTTGAGGAAGGGAAGTTGATTCTGGACACGGATGCTTCCGGTCATGGTGTTGGCGCAGTTTTATCGCAAGTTCAGCTGGGGACGGGGAAGGTCATCGCTTATTATAGTCGGGTGTTGAGTAAGACTGAAAGGAACTATTGTGTTACACGGCGGGAGTTATTGGCGATAGTGGACTCGATTAAATCTTTTCATCATTATCTGTACAGACGGAAATTTCTGGTTAATACTGATCGTGCTTCTTTTAAATGGTTGATGTCTTTCAAGGGGTTGGAGGGCCAGTTAGCTCGTTGGGCGAAGAGGTTTCAACAGTATGATTTTGAGGTAGTTCATCGAAGCGGTCGAGCGCACAAGAACGCGGATGGACTGTCTAGGCGGCTTTGCGCGGAATCTAGCTGCAGTTATTGCTCGAAAATAGAGGTAAGAGATGCTTTGGAGCAGGAGAGGCTAGTGGCTCGGATAGTTTTGGGGGAAGATACTTCTGGGCGTAGAGATCAATTTGAAGATCAGGCTGTGTCAATCGTTTTGCTAGGAAAGGAGAGGGATGAACGTAGAAGGAGGTTCCGGCTAGAGGCCCTTCTTCGAGGATCTACTGGTCCCATTGGGACGCTGTAGTTGTGGTGGATGGAGTTTTACATAAGAGATGTGGGTGGCACCGGATTTGAAGTTTAGTTTTCTTCAAGTTGTCGTTCCTCGGAAGAGAGTGAAGCAAATTTTGGAGGAGGCTCATGATGCTTCTTCTGGGGGGCATTTCGGAGTGAATAAGACGTTGGAAAAGATTTGTAGGCGGTTCTATTGGGCTTCATGTAAGAGAGATGTAGAAAATTGGTGTAAGTCTTGCGGGGTTTGTGTTGCGAAGAAAGATCTTTCGGATAAAGGGAAATCTCCTTTGCAGATTTTTAATGCTGGTGCGTCTTTTGAGAGGTTGCAAATAGACATTCTGGGTCCTTTTCCGACATCTTCTTCGGGAAATAGATATCTTCTTGTGATTGTAGATTGCTTCACCAAGTGGGTGGAGGCTTTTCCTTTGAAGAATATTAAGACGTCAACTGTTGCGGAGATTTTTGTTAATCAGGTGGTCTCCAGGTTTGGTATACCATTAGAGTTACATACGGATCAGGAGAAGAATTTTGAGTCTTGACTTTTTCAGGAGCTGTCGTGGTTGTTGGGAATAAGGAAGACGAAGACTACTGCTCTTCACCCGCAGTCTGATGGGCAGGTTGAGAGGCAGCATCAGACGATATTGCAGTACCTGTCTAAGTTTGTTGACGAGAATCAGAGGAATTGAGATCGTTGAGTGCCTATGATCCTGTTTGCGTATAGGTCTTCTAGGCATGAAGCTACGGGGCTACTCCGGCTGAGTTAAGTTTCGGTCAAGATCTGCGTCTGCCGTTGTATTTGTTGCGAGGTGCTTTGGCGAATTATTGCTTGGATTTTTCGGAGGATTATATTCGGGAGTTGGGGGCAAAATTGGAAGAAATTCATCAGGATGTTAGGGAACGGTTGGTGTTGAGGTCGAACAAGGCTACGCTATGATCGTAGGGCCTGGCACGTCCTTTTTGATGAGGGGCAGAAGATATGGTTTTTCAATCCTCGCAGGAGCAAGAGTAAGGCTCCTAAATTGGAGTTGAGCTCCTAAATTGGAGTAGAAGAGTTGGGAAAAGCCGTTCGTGGTTGTGAAGAAGTTGAGTAACGTGTTTTGCATAAGTCGCTCGGGTAGGCATAAGTGTAAGGTTGTGCATGCTGATAGGTTAGCGTCGTTTTGTGAGCGGCTGGAGCACACATCAGAAGCCCGTTGAATTATTTTATTTGTTTTTTTTTTATTTGTTCTGTTTTTGGAAGCGTGTTGTTGGCGTTTCTTTTGTTTTTTCGTTTAGTTACGTGTTACGTCGGTGTCCGGTTTGGCAGTCGTCACGTCGTCGTAGTCTTCGTGGGACGCTTCTTCGTGGGAGTTGTCGTCGCGGAGCGGTCGTCGCGTCGTCATGGTCTTTGTGAAACGCTTCTTCGTGAGAGTCGTCGTCGTCGCGGAGCGTTTTTTTTTGTTAACTTGTACTGTTAGGGAAGACCGCCTCGTTCATGGTTTTCGACGCGTGGTTTCCCGTGGGCCATTGGGCAAATGCCGAGGCGGGGACTTGGAGTGCCCGTTTTAGGGCGGTGGGTCCACACAAGTTCTTTCCCTTCCCCTGTCCGAAGACCGAGGTATGTCAAGAAGTTGTCGAGGTCCCGAAAGTGGAAGGAGGAGGGTTTCTTCGGCCGGTCATCTCGTGATCCTGCAGCAACAGTTCAGGAGTGAGCGGGAAGACCGGGATCTCCTTTGATCGTCGGGACGACGATCTGGAAGAGGAGGGGGGCAGTGTTACGTGGACACCGCGTGTGTCGCGGGAGCCGCGTGAACGGCGCGCGCTCAGCGCGACTGTCTGTTGCCGGGCGACCGTTGTTGTGAGAGAAGAATCGCGTTCGTAAAAGCTGTCACGACGCGTTTCGGACGATTCGTTCTTTATCCTATAATTCCCGTTGTAATTCTTACTATAATAAAGTGTTAAACTGCAAAGCCTCGTTCTCTCATTTGCGGTCGTGTGCGCGAATCGCGGAGACCGGCGCCAGAGCCGTTCCATCACCGCGAGCGCAACAATATCATTCTTTGGTGTTTTGCATATCTTTATTTTGCATATCGGTTATATTACCTTGTTGTTGCTTGCCATCTCAACGGTTTTGTGATGACGTATCGGATTTAGATGCGTACATATTTATTTATATTTTTGTATCGTTTTTTATTCAATTAATTTTGTATTGTAATTTAGTCTGCTGAGGATGAACTACAATAAAAAAATCGAAACGTCCGCCAAATATACTGCGTTTTTTAATTATTTTAACCGTCTACTGTCAACCTTGACTATTGGCTCTCTGGTTTATTATCTTTTAATTTGTTTCTTTGAGACGTTTATTGATTAAATATTATATTATTAATAAATTTTATCTATTAATACGATTTGATTAAAAAAATTCAAGATAACAAACTAATAAGAGAAAATCTCGTTTTACCTCCGCAAATAACGTCCGCTAAGTTTGTCTGCACAGCCTGATGCGTAATATCTCCTTCTCGCAGAGTGATCATTTCGCCATGCACAAGTGCTACTGCTTCATCATTGCTCATCAACATGCTACCTTGACCTCTGGACTCGTTCATGTCTCTAGATCGTCTGGAGGTACCGGAGTCGCGTCTGAGTCTCTTGGTCTCGGGCGTTACGACGAAGTAGCCCTGAGAAGTATGATAGATCTTCCGTTCTTGCATAAGTTTCGCCAGAGCATCATAAACAAGATTTCGACTGGGTCTTTGCATGGCCGGAAAGGCGTTTTTAAGGGCTGTTCTAAGAGTATCCAAGGTCGCAGCTTGTCTCTGGGAAGTTAATTCTAGAATGGCCCAACACAAGGCTTCTGGAAGCGGTGTAAACTGGCCTTGTGTAACTGGAGCCACTAAACAGTCCTCTATATCGCCTGTAAAAAAGAAAAGCAATCTCAAAAAGCGGTATATAATACTCGTGTTAATAATAATATGTTTACTAACTACCAATATTTGTTATAATACTAGGATGTATTTCTAAACAAGTTATTCGCCAATATTAATCTGTTTTATGCTTCTGTTACGTCCTGGACTCCACGGTTCCCTTCATTTTGCAACAAAATACGTTTAACTGTTAAGTCTAATTAAAAGTTTAGAAAATAAATTTAGTAACAAATTCCTGGAAGGAGAAACGAGAGCTAAGCGAGATAAGATAGAGATAAGACCTGAACTGGGCGACGCACTATAAACAATTGAGCCGAGAGCACCTAGATTAATAAACAAACTTTATCGACTCTCGAGAGGAAATTTTTAACGAACAATAGCCCTTTGTTATAAGATAGCGCTTTGTATAAGCGTTACACGCTTGAAAATTTCGACAAGTCGCTACAGCTCTCGTAACTCTAGAAGGGAAGTCGTAAATCGAGAGGCTAGGACCGCGGAGCGCAAACATAAATAAGATAAAGCACGTACAGATAACCAAGATCTAAACAAATGACAACTCTTCCAGAAAATCGATCTGGAATGGGATCTCGTTTCTGAGAATCAACGAATAAGAAATCGAAATTTCGAGAAAAGACGAGAAAGGGAAAAAGGACGCATTAATAAAAGCTCTGGATTTTAGAACCAGACAGCAGATACAGTCGGTGATAGTTCAAGAGCAGACATAGTTCACAGCTCAATCATAGTTCAAGTTCAAAAGTCAGTACAGTAGAGTCAGTGTTATCGATCAATCAATCAATCTTCTCATTCTGCGAATCTCCGAAGCGAACCGGCTCCTTCTTGCAATTGTCTCTGAGTATCGCAAAATCGAAGGCGGATCATAGCCACGAGCGACCACCGAACTACCCTGACAAAACCAGTATCTTTTCATTATACCCAACCGACATAAAACGCCGTTTACATTAAGTCTCGTTATTACAAACACGCACACATGTATAATTTACATTTTAACGTGAGTAGTAAAAATGATCATCGATTCTCACAACCAATATTAATTCTTAATACACAATGTAACATTATAATTCCGAGTACCGTAAAATCGATTGCTAACATTTATCCAATCAATAATTCAAAAATAGTGATCTACGTTTAATTGATTATCTCGATTTGCTACTCTTAGTCGAATGAACAGCGCCTATCTTAAAGTAGAATCTTCCAAACAATAGACCTTTCTATTTTACGACCTCTTGCGGAGACGGAGCCGACTAGCGACTCGTAGCTAACTACCCATACAGCACAGAAGCTTACAGTAGTACTTTCAACAAAACAACAATCCGCGTATGATCGAAGCTGTTTTTTTCGAATTTTAGCCGAAAATATCTTACATATATATATAAACTATATTATTAGTATTAATAATTTTTCTATAGTTTTAATTTGTAAATCACGAAAAGAATCTACATTTTACAGATGCATAATCCTAAAGTATTTAATTCATATCATATAAATATAATATATTAATTGAATTTTGTATAATATGAATTAAATATTTTGAGATTATAGTCTAAAAAATGTAGATTTTTGTCATAATTTATAAAACAAAAATATATAAAAAAAGAACACTATTAACTTCCAATATTCAAAACACTTTTGAATTCTTTTAGTTAACTCATATGTAATAATTCCTAAAACAATATAATGCATCTTGAGATGTTTTACTATCATCAATAATATTACGTACTTTTTCCAAGACTTACAGTCTTGGAAAAGCATCTTGCGCTGTCATACACTGCAAGCGCGCAACGTGAAACGTTGCTTTCTAGCCTCAGTGTCTTGCTCGCATAGCGAGCTTGGTAGAGAGGCAGAACATACTACGTCTGCGCTCTTCCACAAGCCGAATAGCCGAGCGTGACGTCACGCACACGGACGGCGGTTCTCGCTGTGTGCGTGCCCCCACCACCTCGGTGGTCTTGGTGCTAGCCTGCAAGATCTTTCATCACTGCAGTGCACGCCGGCAAGAACCACGAGTCAAAACAACAAATAACATAGACATGCAAAGGATGCCTTAACAACACTTATAGTAAAGTTTGCTCTTTGCTCTGTGATTAGAACATTATCACATACGTGACGACGTGTTATTTTTATTCTTTTAGTTTTTTTCATCGCCTATTACGATAAGAGCGCGACGTATATAGTGCAATATTGACGGTTTATTTCTGAAAGATGCAACTTTGAAACATAATAAGGTCATATACGGTTGCATTCAACGTAACACATGCTACAACTTTTTTTTACAAAACTTTTGAAATTTGTGAAAATAATAATGAGGGAGGGGGGTAAATAAAAAAAAGTTGATGTAAACAAACATTCAACTACGTGGTTATAAAGCTTATAAAAGACCATGTAACTTTTATTTGAAACATTGTTTTTTATCTTTTACCGTTTTGACAACATTTGCATAAAAAGAAAAAACTGTTTTTTGGCAAAGGGGTGTCACTCCCTAAACATGCAAGAAAACACATACAAAAATACGGATCTCTTACTTTTAATTACTCTACAACATATTCGAAACTCTTCAAAATCGGAGATAGACACTTGCGTCACTTTTCTTGTTATACACCAAATTATCTCGAAAATAATGCATTTTCGAAAAATATGTGTCAAACAAAAGTAGGGTTTGAAGAAGGCCATCAGATAAGTTACTTAGATTTTGGATCTAGTGTTCACTTTGAGCCGAATAAGGCCCAGATTGATGTTTTAAATAGAAGTACTTATATTTTATAGCAGATTTGTATTCTATAAAAAAAAAAAAAAAAAAAAAAAGGGAAATTTTTGCTCTACAAACCTCCCCTAACAGATGCAACATAGCTCAAAATTCTTAGTTTGAGAAACACATTCCGATTAACAAAGACAAAATCAATGGACGATCCGGCCAATGAAGGTAAGATCGATAGACGATACGGTCAATAAAGGCAAGATCAGTAGACGATCCGGGGAGCGATGTACTTGGACACAGTTCAATTGGACACGGTGCAATTGAATACAATTGATGATGTCCGACCGTGATCAATCGCGTCTTTTCTAAACACCGGTGTCTTTCTGATCTCCTTTGTGTCCGGTCGTGTTATCGACAACTTTCTCTTCATAGATTGTATTTCTTGATCTGTTGTATGATTTGTTTACAATAAAAGTTTGTATCATGTCTAGCATGCGTTTTGATAACACTAGTTAACATGTGCCAGGGATAAGAAGAGTAGTTTCTAGGTTTTTTTTTAGCGCTGATTACAAATCTGGCCGTAAAAATTGCCTAGTACAACAGGATTCTGAGAAAATCGCAAATAATATGCGAAAAATGCTAGTTTTACTACTTTTGCAATTATTATATCTTTTAACTGGATCGTGATATTAAGTGCTACGAACATGCAAAAGAAAGCTTTTGACTTGCATTTGATGCAGCAAGTACAAAAAAGTTTGAACCAATTAAGAAAAATTGAGTACAAAGGTCGAAAGTTTCAGATTTAGTAATTTCCTTAATCTTCATAATTTCTTTTGTTATCTCGTGAGATCTTTCGGATGTCGCGAGAAGGGACGTCGGGAAGAATTCAGATTTTGTTGATATAATAGTAGTTGTAGTAGAGTAATGCAATTATATCTTTATTCAACAACTCGGTGTTACACTTCAATTCACCTTTTAATTTCTAACTCTAAGTATAAACACGCGACGCTCTGTCGAGCAGAGCCTTCGGCCGCAACACGTCTCGGGATAATTCCGATGTCGTACGCTTTGGCACCGGCTTTTATACCTTAGTCAATCAATCGCGATTGGCTGAGGAACAATCGGGCGGTCCGGTTGCCGAAAAGTGCAATGCGGATCATTGCATCTTTTTGGCCGCGCGTGTTACCTTTGGCTAGCGCGTTTTTGATCGCGCAATCATATTTCGCCTAGCGATTGCTGGATTCGCGTGTTGGTTTCCAGTCGCCTTAAACATCTTAAAACAAGCACGCTAAACGAAATAATAAAATATAATGTAATATACATCTTAATGTATGGCTTATTGTTAGTACATAATTTAACATAGATACCTTAGTTAACCTACAACACTTTTATAGAATCGATTGGCGCAGATTGGTTTTTCAACAAACTAATATTTTTACCTTGTATTTTTAATTTGTATAAACCGTTTTTGTTTAAATAAAAATGACAAAATAACAAAAACATATATTTTTTGTTTACATTAGAAATGACAAAAGAAAACGCACATATATACATATATACATATTAGAGCTATTACTACCCGACTTGTTAGCTACCCGAGTACTCATAAAGAACTCGGGAAGAGGAAAAATACTCGGGTACTCATGAGATCCCCGAATAAAAAATATTTCCCGGATACTCGGATAGTAAGTTTAAGAGTGACACTACCGCGTATATAGTGTGTGGCGGTTACAACCACCACCGCACCAATAAGCGACAGGCCGCGCAGTTCGGCGCGCCGCCGCTACGCGGCGCACGGCCGCGAGCGAA
>QVOA01014819.1:0-40614 GCA_014825685.1 Pseudomyrmex cubaensis
ATATGTATATAGCACATCCCTCACTGTACGTCACGCTTCCGTGACATTCGGCCATTTGGAAGCGCTTTGATTTTTATCTTCCCCGAAACTTTGTGTTACCTTGACGCTATTCTTAAGCACGGGATGGCTGGAGTTTTGTACTCATTAGGATAAGTAATGAGACACATTATAAAATGCATATATTTTTTCACATTTTATCTGAATGCCCGCGGGACACTTAATTGAGGAATAATATTAACACGACTATTTTTATTTAATTACGTTAATACATGATACAAATATATTCTGACAATCATTGATGTAAAATTGAACAAAAGGAGAAAATATATTCTTCTCTTCTTTATACACATTATATATAATAAATAAAATTGTTTATATAGGTACACTCGAATCTTACTGCGTGAAATGATGATGCGTACCGGGAAGTATGTGAGCATGCACATATGAAATTTTGCTATGTTGAGTGGCACTCCTAGCGAAGAGAAATTTCTCAAGATGAGGTTAATTACGTTGCGTCTCTCGTGGCGAGCATTTCCGAATAAATCACTCACGAAGTAGATTCTAGATTATTACCGTTAACTGTAGAAAGAGAGCAGCGATGAAGCAAGTGGTGCCGTCGTTGACAGCTTGCACGGGCGGTGGCAAAATATCCGCGTGGTGATGAAGAAAAGGAAAGGGAAAATGCGGCCCGCGAAAATTGCATCGAATTATTAGTATTGTAATTACAGAGCGAAGCGGAGATTGCGACGGTGATGCGGTAACTGATGGAGTAGCTGTCAACCGCACAATCATCGCGTTCGTTCACCAATGACATTCAATTAACGTTCGTGGACACTTGCTCGATTAAAAATGCGTGAATAATCGTAAAAATAGATCGGACGATCGTGAGAGTGAATTAGTCGAGTCGATAAATAAATCTCGAATGCATGTTCTTTCAAAGCGATCAACTGTGTGACATAAACACAAGATATTTGTTATTCTGTTAATAATGTGTATTTACCTCCTTGCATAAGACTCCCAGGTTGACCGGGTTGAGGGGATGGTCCTCCGGGCAGAGCAGTTCCACCTGCTAAAAGACTGCCGTGCTGGCCACCACCACCACCCCCGCCTTGCTGCGCGGCCTTCATCATCTTCTTGTATTTACTCCTTCTGTTTTGGAACCAAATTTTCACCTGCAAGAAAAATTGCAACGCGTGCGCTTAAAATTTTTATGATTGATGAATTTTATACATGTTAATAATTACTATTATATAAAAACTTCTATCTATATAAACTAGTTAATTATTCATTTTTTGTGTACTTATTTTAGTTGTGTGCTTTATTTTAATTTGTCGGTTTTAGTTCACGGAAGTTTTACAAAATTGTGATCAAAAAATGTCGTTCGACTATCGATTCGATCGTAGATAAAAATATACTTCGCAAACGCACTATGATGTACAGGCATGCCTGAGTCTAATTCGATGCTTCGCATCATCGCTTCTCACCGCCGAGTTGGACTCGGCGACGAAGATGAAGAAAAAAAAAAGAACGCTTGTCGTTTCGTAATCATCGTTTCTTTTACCTCCTCTGTGCAATGCATAGAGAACCGCAGCAGCAGGCAGCTTATTCGTCGTCCTGTGGCGCGAATACCGGTGCGCACGCGCGACCGCTAGGATTGCACACATGCGGTATTTTTTTTGTCTCAGCATCCGCACACATGCGCTGCATGCACGTGACGTGCTAGCTCAATCTTACGTAACCTTGCCTCGCGCGAAGTTAAGCGTTGCACGTATATACGCGAAATACGCGATATTCACGTTTTGCACGGCAGCTCCGGATTCAAAGAAAGACTAGGTATAGGTCTATCTTCTGACATAGTTACATCAAAATTGTTTCACGAAACTAACACTCGTTCCATAAAGATTTTTTTAACTTGAGTTTGTGTATTCCTATTGCGCAATATCAGTTTGTTACTTATTTAGAAATTAAAAGAAATATAAAATATATCGAAAAAAAATATAAAGTAAATATAAAATATATCGCACTCGCTATAGAGATATGAGAAATATTGTTTCATAATTAAAGATTACTTTTTTTTCGCGATAATTTTGCAGGTAGATCGCAAGTACAGTCAAGCGCTGTATTTGCATGCGGTAAAAATGATTTTCGTTACAGAGATAGAGACACGGCACAAAAGCGATAATTACACTTTCTTTTTTTTTTATTATTTATACGTGATTGTAGCACAAAGTTACCGAGTCAACGTTTTGAACACATTGTGTGTATGTGTGTGTGTGTGTGTGTGGTGCAATGCTAATAAAAACACTTTTCCTTGTAAAATGTGAGACACGCGCGCGCGCGTTTTATTGTAATTAAATAAGCCTGTTCTTTAGTTTTAATGAACTCGTTTCTATATGACGCTGCACTACTTCTTTCTATATGCGTTTCGCTCGTTTTCCTCCCTGTCTTCTAGCATCCCCATCGCGCGGCTGGACAACCTAACTTAGTTAATTAAAGTAACTGGCCGGCTTTTGATTGACGTTTAAGGTATAAAAAGTTGACAACACGAGCGTGTGCACGCTGCTACTGCCAGGCATTATTGCGCAATGAAGGAATCACGGGTTGACGAAGTCAATATAACGAGAGATGTGGTTTCTCTGCCAAACAATTGCTTTCTGTGCACAATGTGCTCAAATAAAAACAAAAAAACGAATAGAATATAAAATTGATTTGGACAGTTTCATAAGTTACATAATACCGCAACAATAGTCTAAACCAACAACTGTAAAATGTACTGTAAAGATAAAAAGAAAGACAAAATAATATAATATATTATTATTATAATTATAAAGTTGCAAAACTCAATATTTTTATGAATAGCAACCACAGAAGATCTAAAAAAAAAAACTTTCAACAAGTAATCAATCAACAAAAACAACGTGCCAATCGCAGCGTTGTCGATGCAGATTTCACTTCCCGCTTGCTCTTCCTAAAACGCAGAACGATCGTGTGCCTAAAGCGAATCACAGTCTTTCTGAGTTAATCGGTAGGTAAGGCACGACACTTTTGCATTATACATAAGCACGAAGAAACCAAAAATAAACCATAGTTCCAATCTTGCTGAACACGCGTCGTCACACTCCCTCGTGGCCTCTTCATTAAAAGCGCGGCACGAGCTGAGGAAAGAAACGCAACGTTTATACGGCATTGCTTCACGAATCGTTCTGGTTTATACACGTGCATCTGCAGAGTGGATTATGAGGTTTCTTAGAATCGTTTCTCGTTCCTCTTTCATTTTTTTAACAGCAGATATTCTTCGATCAATTTAATTTTATCAACAGTCCAGAATCAAAAAGAACAAATATTCAAGAGAAGTTGATTAAAATTAACTTTGCAATCTGACAATTAATTATATAAAAAGATAATTAATACCAGCGCAGACTTAGCACTTACCAAAAAAACATATACGTCTAAGCAAAATCCTCGAAACACACTTGTCGTCAGGACCTCTATGAGCATATCATGAAAAATATGATAACATCGAGCGTGTATTGCCTTCCGTTGGCGAGCGTGCGCTTGGCGTGCCGGTGCAAATAAATCTCTTTCTAATTGCTCGCTGAAAAACTTGGCCGCAGTTGCGCCGAGTAGAGATGGCGCCCGACAAAGGCCAGCAGCGCTAAAACCCGATCTCGGACATGCTTTATTTCGCTCAACTGGTCGGTCGGCAGACCAGTCAAGACGAGCGGATTGCGTTCGCCGCCACGGCGGTTTGTTTATTGATATTTACAGCCGGCGTGTTGACAGGCCACGACGCGCATCGACGGTAAGGGATGCGCCTTCGCTCGCGAGGATAATGTCGGGGCGATTGCCTTTTTTCGTGTGCTGATGCCGGCGGCTTCTCTCTCTTTCTCTCTCTCCCGCTCTCTCGCATGGGAACGGCATGTGGGATATATAGTTACGCGTGTCACGACGCGCAAAGCTTTAATTAATATCTTTTTTCCAGGTGTCGTCGGAACACGTTAGACACTCGTACGAGAACGCTTCTTATCGCTATTCGCGATAAATTCCGCGCAAACCAACTGAGCCGTTTTATGATCCGATATTCCGATTTCTACGTGATGTACACGTGTCGATATATGTTACGCACAACAATGAGTCTGCGTGATTATTTCATTCCGGTCGATAGAGAAAGTCTTGAAACGCGCATGTGAAAAGACGAGAGTTTTACGCGCGAAGTGTGGTCCTGAGATAATAATGATTGTTCTCTCGCGATGAGTACGATGACGACAGGCTCGGTTGTCAGTGATTTATTACTTCTTGCTCTGCTCTTTACTGCGTTATTAACATTCTTCCTATCGAACACTTCCCACAATTTGCGTACCGCTCTTGAAAGAGAAACTGTCATTCTTTAGAAATTTAAGGTCATGTGTACAATATCTTGTTCCAAATACAATAACTTTCTCTCTCTTTCTGTGAATTTATTAATTTACAAATTTTAAATCTATTTAGGTTTAATTAGATATAAATCTCCTTTTATTTTCTTTCTCGAAAAGTTCGAGAAGATTACACACAAAGAAAGCACATCAGGTGTTATAAATAAATGAAGAAATAAATGGCATTACTTCGCGGATAAGCAATAGAGCCGTCGGATGGCCGCGAGGTAGCAATCAAAATCGCTTTACGTCGGCAACATTATACAACAGCGACGCGAACGAAGCGTCTTCGAAGCGGAGTGTTCGCGCGGCTTCGCGTCTTAAAAGAAGAATATATTCGAACGAGCGAAGCGAGGGATACGAATGTGCCCTGACGCCAACGGGCACCAGCAGGCACGGTGGCAAGCTGTCGTTATCTCTCGGTTGGACTTAGACGCGCGTGTTCTCTCCGCGCGTCGAATAGCCGTCGGGTGGCCGCGCGCGAGCGAGCAAAAATTGCGGCCAGAGCAGCCGGTGGTCGCCTCACCACCTCACCTCGTCTCGTCTCGCCTCTCGTGAGGGCAAAAAAGAAGAGGCGAGAGGACGCCGTTGCTGCCGCTCTACGCTGATGTTGCCGCGACCAGCAACGGGCTTCCGACGTCGCCGTGGGCGAGGAACTCGGTAACAGTCCGCGTTGTCGATATCGCTGATGCATACTCAATGAGCGACGGATCGTCGCTCGGGGGTGAAAGAGAACGGGAGAGGAAGCTGGCGGGCGGAGGATTGGGAGAGCGGGTTGCAATCTAAGAGACAAGTAAGATTTTAGACGAAAAAGTGCAGCGCGAATCGAAGCCGATGCTGTTTAATATGTATGAGTGGTATCTAGGAGTAATATTATGTCTGTATAAATGGAAACGCTCCCACCCGATTCGATCCGCGTCGGGCCTGCATCCTTGGATCGCGATGCAGCTCGATGATTTGAAGACGTTACGCCTAATACGAGGGGGGACTGCGGAAGGATGAGTCGTTAGAAGTTGCGACCTTCTTTTTGGATGACTG
Organism: Pseudomyrmex cubaensis; assembly: GCA_014825685.1. NCBI lineage: Eukaryota > Metazoa > Arthropoda > Insecta > Hymenoptera > Formicidae > Pseudomyrmex > Pseudomyrmex cubaensis. The sequence goes on from QVOA01014819.1 coordinate 5,451, forward strand.
AAACTGCGGATGTGACGTCAGTGTACATCGTTACGGAGAAATATTTCATAGATGCAGAACCGATAATCAACACAAATATTATTAACATATGCTTAAAAAAATACAACGCGAGTGAAACATTGTTTGAAAAAGTGTCTCAGTTGTAGTTGCGTACATATTATTTTGTTGTTGCTTATTTCGCGTACGGTACACGTTGTTCGGTATTTCGAATCGATAATGTTTGCTCTGCCAATATTGGTCGAGATGACATATGTGGTCGGCAAACTCAATTACTTGTTGTAAAAGTGCGATTAACATTTGAGAGAAAAATATAGTTCTCGATTTGTGATAATGCGCATCTCGATAGTGGTAAATTATTTCTTTATGCGTAATTCTAGAAATTACTAATTTGTACAATCGCTCTATTTCGCCGAAGTGTTACACGCTTTATGTAGTGTATGTGTGGATGTACACAAATATGCGTACATGTATCTACTATCTTAATTAAGAACTACTGAAATAAATAAATTAAATAAACTGTTGATCCTATTATGATGCGTTAGAATTTGGCAAATTATGTCAACAAGTGTCAGTCGATTGCAATTACGTTGTGTGCGATATATGTTCTCTATTGTTGACCTCATCGTAACTCATCCTTCATCTGATTAAAACGGAGGTTGGACAATTAAATACAATTACGACGATGTCGATGGCGATTATCGCGCGACTAGACGATACAGGTCAGTGAAACATAACATTTTCAATGTATCCTCGTAACAAACACACAATTGTTAATTGATCAATTTTATTTGTAAAAAAACTTACTATAAAATATATTTCATTTATTTATGCGAATTTAAATATTCTTTTATTGCGTCACTTTTTGTTTGTCGAACACCGTAATGGCAAATTAAGGACTGAAAAATCGCGCGCGTCTCGAATGTCAAAGTCGAAAATTATAGTGCGCGAATTACATCGAGCATTCATCTCCTCACCGTCGAGATCCATGCGAAATTGAAAGTTATATTGCGTCGCACACGTTGGATCGAGTTATTCCCGCGGCGGGTCGATTCCTCGTCACACACACACACACACACCCAGTGGGGACTCCCCCCGTCGGCACGTTCTGAATGATCCAATCTGTCCGCACAATAAATAATCACGCGTATCGGTACGGCCTACCTGCGGCCGAAAGCCGTAACAAACTAATCCGTCATCGGCACCCGACGCGATGCATTTTCGTTCGAGGATTTTCAGCGAGCGTCAATCACGTGACAAAGAGTGTGCAGGTCGTTCTATTTTTCTTCGGTTTTTTTTTTTTTTTAATACTTTGTACGAGATGTGAGTAAATCAATCAACAAGCGAGATAAAAATGATCAAGAACTGAATGAGTTTGTCTGAACGCGCACATTCCATCGTATCGCTCTGATCTGTCAATAATTACACAGAGACAAATGCAGCTGTGTGTAACATATGTCATATATTTCGAGGATAGTCGCTTGGTAGGACACACGGCGGATATCATAAGCGCCTACATTTCCAGCTATCGGCTGGGTGAAGGGGGTACAGAGGCGGGGGAGGAGGTCAGGGAGAATAATAACAGCCGTGTAAATGCGTCACTAGGGCCCCGTTCGTTCGCATAATGCTATAATGCCTCTTTTTTTTTTTTTTTTTTTTTTTTTTTCTCTCGTCCGCGCGTGTTGGGGCCCCTCGCTGCTTCGGCGGTTCCCACTTCCTGCCTGGCATCGGTGATGCGCAGTGCCACCTTAACAACAACGAAATTCCCCAGCGCTGCAGCGGTCCTCTTCGCTTTTGTTCCGTTCACGGTTGTTCCTTTTTACATGTATCACCGCGAACGTGTATAGCGGGAAAGTTCGCGACGGAATCCGACGATGATACGAATGGAATTACAGATGCTATCGGGAACCACCCTGTGATTCGCGTGTTGCATAGAATCCGCGTGCGAAATTCTTTTCTAAGCTCTCCTTTGATTCTTGCGTGGCGGATCGTATCCTTCGTAATCCGAAGGACGATCTTGATCTTCGTGCCGCGCTCGCACGACGCCCGAAGGCACATTTGATTAAAATAGAACAAGAGTTACTGGTTTTCATCTTTTTCAGCGAAATATAAGTGGAAAATAAGACAAACACACCGAGTAAACTTGCCACTTGATTTGCTTCCACACCGGTTCGTGCTTGTCGCGTCGCTCGACACGCAAATCTTAGATACTATTATCCGGTGTGATAATAGAGACCAACATTGCGTCGCGATACAATGTTGCCCGCAATCGCCACTGTCGTTTTGTCGACCGCTCGGCTACAACACAAAGCCGCGCGTGCTAGCTTTGTCCGGTGAAATCTTAATCGGAAGCGCGATTATATCGCGATATCGTTATTATACGCTTCGCGCTCTCCGCGCCGCATTGGCGCGAGGTCGCGCGAAGAGACACGAAAAGTGGTTGAAATCGAAACGCAATTCCGCAGTGGGCTCACGTGCCGCACACAACGGTGACACCGTGACGAGCGGAATACATACCGCGCCGAGCGGTACAACACCGTCACCGTTCCTTTGTATCGTCGCCATTTGTTATTTTGTACATATTCATAACGGCGTTACATCACCGGCGCGTACCGATGTGCATTCTCTCGCGCGATGCCTTTTTTCCCCCTATATGTACTGTTTTTTCGTCGCTTTCCGTTTCCACGTCCACGGATACCAATCAGTGGTTGTCATCCATCAACGTCCGCCGGTGATGCGTTTCGCACGGATTTATCGGGTCCTGAGGAATGACCGTGCAGAAACAGCGTCGTTGCGTCGCAATTAAAGTGCGATTAATGTCCCGCGCGAGCGGACCGCGAGTCGATGAGTTTCGCGGCGAAAAACAATTTCGACGCTAATTATTTAATTATTTGTTGCAGGAAAACACGCGATGAAAATACAAATATACACGATTATTCATTGAACAAGTGTGAATCGAATTCAGTCCAAGATTTTCCAAGATTGTGCTTAAAACAACGCTAATTAGCGTTTCGCATCTCATAATTTTTCCGTAATAAAGCGATATTTTTCCTTTCTTAAGAAATTATGCAAGGTGCCATTAATTGTTTTTAAAGTCAGCTAATCTGTCTTCCTGAAAAACATCTCATCGCAGGAAAAACGGAAACAACTCAATTAATTTTCCATAATTAGTTATGTTATTTCTAAGGGGAAACGTAAACTCTTCTCTTAACTTCCTGCACAAGAGGCGTCAATAAATTTTCCTTATCAGTCATGCGCTCTATCAATGTAATCCCCCCAACCAATCGGATATTTTTTTTCATGCTGCGTATAATATCTCGATGAAGTCTTTCTTTCTCTTTTCCTAGCTATTTCTTTAGACTGCGCCGATGCATTTACGCAGGATCAGCCGCGCAACCTGTGGTCCTTGCGTTACGTGAGAAATCTTCGAACACCGTTATTGTATATCGCGCCGGCTGTCGTTCGCAAGACACAAAGATCCTATTCATGCGCGTTGCAATTGCATGTGCACGCGTAAGAACCGATCCCGACTTCCACTGTGCTGCGCGCACCATTGCTTCGCGCTATCCTCTCTGAATACCTCTTCCTTGCTCGTTCAACCTCGTTACCGCGTTACGTCGCGGCGCAAAAAAAGCATTATTCGCAGCGAGCTAAAAGCAAAACGCGTCTCTATAAAATCGAAGAGCCTTCCGATCGAAAGCCACAAACACAGACATTAAATGCTGCGGAAACGCACACTTGATGCCCGGCCGGCACATCGCGACTCTCAATCAAACATAAAATCACGTTCTACTCGAGTTATTCGATATTGTTTCTCTATTTAATACAGTTGCAGCAATTATTAATCTTTCTGTATTGTATCATTATTAATAAGGCGGCAATGTTTTAATGACACGAGTCATTAAGATCTTTATGACGCTATTAAAATTAATTAGCGTCCGTTTGTTTTGTCCGTTATTGAAACGCAATGATTTACAAGCGGTTTCTTTTCGAAAGAGATAAGTACACGTTTATTGATCAAAAACTTGTAATTTATTTTATCAAGAGAATATTGTATTAAATGCAATTAAAAATCTTCATTTAAAAATATACGAAATATTTTGATATAATTATCAAAACAAATAGCGGTAAGAAGTTCTTTATCGCATATGATACATCATGAGATATCTTTTTTCATGAAGTCACATAAGTATTGAAGTAATGCGAATAACAGAAGGATCAAATTCGCACATGCGGGAATTTTAATGAGCGATCCCCGAAAGTGACATAGAGGATCAAACCGAGCGCATCGTCTTTGACGTATAGCGGTGCATTTAGGGAAGCGCTAAGGCCGCTACGCAATTTTCACGATGGGCCTGACGGACATTCCCATGTCCGTGTTTCTCGCGAGTTTCCACGAGACAGAATAAGTCCTCGTTTGTAGGTGGGTATCTTCGTCACGGTGAGTGGTTCACAGCATGGTTTACCGGACAATCGTGGTGGACGCACTCGAGGACGATGAGCGGAGACAGGGTGAGAGAGAGAGAGAGAGAGAGAGAGAGAGAGGAAGAGTAAATCGGAAAGAGAGAGAAAAATAGAAGGAGATAGACCGGGGAAAATGAAGAAGAGAGACACGCTCGGAAGAGAGAAAGAGAAAAAAGGAGAAAGAGAAGGGAGAGAAGGAACCTACCTTCTTGGTAGCGGCAACGGAGGACGAGAACGAGGGACCAACGTGTACACAGGGACGCGAGAGGGACGAGGAGAATGTCGTGCTGTGCTCATCGAGGTGTAGATCCTCGTCCCCTGGGTCGTTCCCTGCACCGTGGTCAGCGTCCCACTAAGCCATGGTCACGTTTACGTTGTCGCTTTAACCGCGTCTAAACCGTTGTCGTATGTGGCAACGTTAATCTTACTCGATCTTACGCGATCATCAGGATTTGTGCCGTCCTTCCGGTGAGCGACCGGTTTCTCGCCGTTATATACGATAAATTGCGCCTGCAGAATATTAGCGGATACCGTCGGACGTATTACTCACGGTATAAGTAGGCACATCAATAGACGAAGGATTGTGCAGCGAGGCTTTTATATTCGCAAACACATATTGATTGCAATAAAGAAAAGATAAATCGGAGGTTTTTGCGAAACATAAAATCGAGGACGAGGATGTCAATCTTTCTTGCGGAACTTAACGGTAAAATTCATCCGACAACGTGACAAGTGCCAACGCGACTTCTCTTTCTTTCATATTTGCATGACAATCCTATTATATCCGAAAGTTCCATCCCTTTCAGCTAAACTTGCTACTCGGCTCGCTCCTTCCATTAAAAACAACAATGAGGCTCGACTTTCGACGGGACAATGCGAGTATTTTGATCTATCTCTCGTGGCACAACAACTAGAGTGGCTTCTGCGCAAAATACGGTATTTCTGAACACACGCAGTTCTCGTCGCGCGATAAAATCGTTGCGCCGCGCCTGAGAGTTTCGCTTCGGCGAGCGCCTCGCGCTTCGAATCGCACCTGGCGCGAGTTAACAGGTTGCCGAGCGGCTGCGGACCGAATTGGTACCGCGAAAACATTGCAGAAAAATTAAATATGTATATGCCGCTATAATAAATCAACATTGTAATTACAGAACGAGAAAGAATAATGGATAATTGTATGCAAATGTCAAAACTTTATCTTGGAATATAACTTAAAAGAAAAAAGAGAATCTTATTAATCTTGAGTGAGGAGCTTTTTTTAATTTCAAGACATCTTCATATCTGATCGTTTATGTTATCGTCACGTGTGCGTGTTTTTATGTTTCCGTAGCAGTCTCCTATGCAAGTGTCCACTTGTTTACCACGTCGCTAATGTGATCGTTCGTATTTTTTCGCGATCGTGTCGCGGAAGAGGAAACTCGAGCGTTCCGCCGTGCGGGTCGATATCTCAATCTCGCCTCTTTTTTTTCGCGCGTGGCTCGAGCGTGTTAGCGGATACTTGAGTCTGTCTCGAAAGCAGTCCTTTCTATACGCGTGTACTTTACGGGTTAGACCGAGTTGTTCGCCACCCAAGTGAGCCGAACATGGCGCACGCGTTGCCTGTCGATTTCCGTAAAAGTCTACAAATGCGTGCGGTCCGGCGGAGCGCAAAGCCGGCTCATCTCCCGGTCACCTAAATGGACTTTAGCGCTTCCACGAAAGCGAGCGCGAGGACGCACCGTGATACACCGGTCTGCGTCCTTAAGGCGACCTTAGTTCCTTTACATCTTCATCCGTGCACGTGACCTACCGCGAGGGCTGGCGAACAGGTGTAAGATGCACCGCGGAGGAAATGGCGGAACTAATGTTAACCGCGAATCGTTTAACACGCACGTATGTATTCTATTCATTATATGCGTTGTACAACAGATTTAATAGCGCTTTATGATTTTTCTATTAGATGCTTTAAATTCGAATTTTCTAAATATACTTAAATGATAAAAAGTCAATCCGTATCACACCTAACAATCATTTCAACAGGAACTAAGAATCTCAGCAATTCAAGGAATTCAATCGACATTGTCGTCAAACGGTAGCGAGAATCTGTAATTAACGGACTTTGCACCTCTGTCTGTCTCTATACCGAGAAAGAAAAATGCCGCGTGAAATTATGTCACCGCAACCGGATCCCGCGCGGGGATTCGTCAAAGGCGCGCGTGTATTAAGAGATTAGCTTCGTACGCGCCGTGAAATAAAAATTCCGCGATGATCAATCCCTGCCTCGCAGGCGGATGCGGCACGCTCAAAGCGCGCTAAATCACACTCTCTGAAAGAGAGAAAGAGAAAGGAAGAAAAAGAATGGAAGTGAGAGCTTTGTCGCTTGCCGACGACGACGGAGGAACGGACTTCTGGCGTTTCGCAAGCCGGAAGAAGCTCGAGTCGCCATCGGGCGCGGAGATTTATCTGCGATCGCGAATCGCGTCGAATAACTCGGCACTTCTGACGCGCGCGGGATGTATGCAAATGCATCCGCGTGCAAAAAAAAAAACCTCGGCGTCGGCAGTAGACCGACGCGCGCGTTTACAGCCGTGCGCGCTTTACAACAACAAAACGGACGGAAACGCGGCGAGCGAGTGACATCGCGCTGCGCTACCGGTGCGCGGTCGCAGGATGATGAAGTAGATTTCCTCCTAGGCAAGGATGTGCATTATATATCACGCGACTGCCGCCGCGCGCGCGCGTCGATGCGCCTGCACGCGCACCGACGTAAGTCGTATAGTGTGACGCACTTGAAGATAAAGTCTTATCTATCGTATATAACTGCGCGCCGCGTATACACAACAGCTCGCGCGCGCGCTCGCGTGGGATCCGCCGCCAATCTCGCCGTCCGGGAAAATCCCGACGATCATTAGCATACGTTGTAGATATATGCGGAAGAGAAACATTTCCATTCGATCGCGAGGATCGCGGTATACTAACCCGATTTGCGCGCGAGAGTCGCTCGATCAATGAAAACGGCCCGGTCGGAAATCACCGTGTAACATTGTGTTCGCGGGCTCGACATTTACATTTTAAAGTGTCGGTAGAAACGTTATGACTATTTATGTTTCCAGAAATATCGCTGGAAACAACGTATTATGCGCGCTGAGATCTAGATGTGTTTCACATTTTGAGCGCGAAATAATTAATGTTAAGACAGAGGAAAAAAAAGAGATGGATAGATAGATAGAGAGAGAACGAGAGAGAAAGAGAAACGGACGGAGCGTGTAGTATGTCTTGAATAGTGTACACCGTATTATACGCTAAAGTGCGAAATTGAGTTAGAGTTCGGCGAGATGTGACATGATGAGCGTAAGAGCGGTAAATGATGATGGGACAAAAATTCGTATGCAATACGTTTTGCGGTTTCACGTTGGAGAGAATCTTACGGTTAGATGACGGAACGGTACATTGTGTTTGAACGTTGCGCGTGTATGTGTACCGCTGCACTTTCCAGGTACATCGCCTCGGTTAACGGCTGGAAACACTCGCGTTCGACACAGCTTTCAGCGGCGTTCTTTTCTTATCAACTCGTCCCGTGTTTTTCGTCTTAACGCTTTGACAGACGTGGCGGCCGCGCGGTGAGAAGCGAGCAAGAAAAACGCTTCGACGACGCGTTCGCAATCATATTACGCGCTTCCGCATTCGCGTCGCGGTAACCGATTCTTCCTAAATTAAAGCACATACAAAGCACATCGTCGCAGTTTTCCCATTTTTATCCGCGTCTTCGCGCGCGAAACATGTGGTCATATTGAATTCCACTTTTTTACGTTGATTGACGACTCGCTACTCTAGATTACGATCCTATCCGCACGATAGCTGATCGTGCGTAGCGTCAAGCATGTCCCAGGACAAAACCTGTGGCATCGTCCGCTAGTAAGCACAAATTCTCATCGAGCAGGCGCGTCCAACGCGCGTACTCGTACATACATGTGTATGTACACACACACACACACACACACACAACGATGGGGAGCAGGACCCGTAAGCCGCAGCCGCATTATCCGAAGTACTCTTCGGCGCATAGCGGGCACATGCAATTTTCGAGCGGGTTCTGCCAGCTGGATGTTGGAAAAGGAAAGAGAGGCGAGCAGGCAGGGAGAGATGCGCGACGAGGAAGCGGCAGGGAGGAGTGTAATTTTACCCCGGTTGCCGGTAATTTCACGCTTTTACTCGGGCAGGTTAGCAAGGCGCAGCTTGTTCTCGTGGAAAATGTCGTGCCCGTTCGCGAGTTCTCTCCCCCGATCCTTCCCCTCCCCCGATCCTTCCCCTCCCCCCTCAACCCTCGCGCAGTCCACGGCTTTAAAGGTCTGCTAGCTCACGAAAACGCAGACGGCACCGGCAAGATAGTTACGGGACATGAGTTTCTCGCTCGCGGGATTTTATCGCCCTAGAAAATCTTCCGGTGTGTATCCACACACGCGTGCATGCGTGCGTGCGTGCGTGAGTGCGAGCGCGGCGAACGAACTTATCGTCGGTCTAGATTCGCGACTGTTCACTTATTAGCGCGCGTTTGTGATTTATTATCGCGAACACACGAGCTCCCCAGGATTAAGCAATCCGATCCTTAACGCCGCTGAGGGATGCGAGTGCTAAACGGGAGGTTATCGCGAGTGTCGTAATTATGACGATCTTTTATGTTCGTGAGAGATTAATTCCAGAGAGATATGATTTTTTTTTTTTTTTTTTCATTTTATCATAAGCAAGGCTGCAAAAAATTAAATGATTTTACGTGGTTTCAAGAAACAGATCGTGGATGTATAACTTTGTGCTGAAGATTAAAGAGATGATGTGTCTAAATACTCTTGCTAATATAATCCGCATACTCATTGCGGATTATTACACGAGATCATTATACGCGAACCGCTTTAATCACCTCATTCCAAATTCCGCCCTTTCTCCCCGATTAAGAAGAATTCCCCTCTTCTCTGCATATAATAACATCGCAAAGATGATTAAAACTGGTTTCATCAGTTATGCGTATAAATAAATCCCGTGCCACGCAGAGGAAAGAGGAAGCGTTTCTGAAATCACACTGATCATAGAGCTGATTTGTATCATTTGCTCGTGCAATGCATGTGATTACCGCGAATGGTGATGTATCGTTCAACTTTGCTATTGGCTAGGCTACTAATAGTAAAAGCATTTCTAATAAACATATGCGCGCAGTAGCGCGGACAGATATGCGGGGTAAGAGAATTCTAGACTCTTGGCGTTGGCATTTCGCTCGCAAGGAGCACCGAGCGATCATTGATAAGCGCGTAGATGCGCCCCAAGGTGTAGGCGTAATAAATTGTTTGCTGATTCTATTGAGCCTACACGATAGCAACAATGGCAGAAGCGAAAGAGAGAGAAGACCAGCGGATGAATAATGGCTCAGGAGGCGCCGAACGAGCTTTATCGTTGTCTTCTTTCAACACTACAAGGGAATTTAAATTTTTAACCTTTTTGGTGCCACGCGTTCACCGCAAATGTAATGTTTTTTTTATTCTGTCATTATCTGCCTTGGTACTATTTTAAGTATTTTAACGGATAGTATGTTTTAAATATCGCGCGAGCTTCAACCTGTTTTGAATTTTTTGCAACAATCTCGAAAACACATGATGTGTTACATCAGGTGAAAAATTACAAATAAAACTTGTATAACACATATCGGAGGGCCAATTTGTCCGCGTCATAACCTCGTTGGCCGATACTTTCACCGATCAGCACGTTATTCAATTTTACTCGACGCAACTATGCCCCATACGTCGATAACGCACTGTAATGACGGTTACATATCCCGTGACTAATTTCTAGCAATCAGCTGCATCGGCGCCTGAGTCGCAATCGCAAGAATATTGTGCAAGAAAAACTGAAGTTTTACTTGCTCACTTTGAACAGGACGCAAGTATGTGTTCGGATTTCAACATGTCAAATCTTTTTCCTTCATCTACGTCAACCATGTTTATGCACACGTAGCGACAGCTACCTGTTTCCTTGATATCATTTTTTATTATAAATCTTTTTCATACAGTGTGTGTTGACGTTTATGACGATGTCGATACACGTACGCGCGTATACGTACGTCTTGAAGATGTCGATATGTTACGATAACAGGTCTTATCCTTCGTTTTAACGAGCAAAGTTTTTTTTAATCTCAATGTGATTATAATTCATAAAGTGCTATATATAGACATGTATTCATAGATTGCTTACGTACAGGTGCTATAAAAATATATGCTAGAAAAATTTCAATGAAACATAAACACCTACCGAAATGATTGTTTATTTTATTTTTTTAATTCTTGATAAATTAAACGTAGGAAATTTTTTGATTGTTTTAATGAATATACTATGTTTCCAAGATAAAATTGAAAGATAACAAATCTAGCAAAGTACGGAATTTTATTGCAAAAAAAAATTATCTTCATAATAAAAAAAAAAAAAAAAAAAAAACATTAATGTTAAGAACTAAATTTCAGACATATCCCGACACTCGTTTTTCCTCGAAAGACACAGGCGATAATATCAATTATTCTCCTCATAAGATGTCAAAAATAAAACGTGTCTTTAATCTCTCGCGAATGCATCGAGCGGATATTAATAACTCGAGTTAACGATTTGCGCAAGGGATTCCCGGGTTGAAAAATTATTTTTCCGCGAAGATCAATCAGAGATATCTACCGACGATGTTTTTCGCGAGTGTTTTTTAACTCGTCCGTTATATCATGTTTTCTACCCCGTCATCGTCGTCGTCGGTGAATCATTAACGACTCATCAAAAAAACCGCGCCGTATTCGGTTCTGCGTTTCCAGAAGTTAAGCACACCAATGAAGATCGCGTATCTCCGCGGCATCTCGCGCACCATGCGTCTCACGTGAGACTATTGTTTCGCGTTTTCGCGGCAAGGTGAGGTGGTTACGCAACGCGCGAGGGCGGAGATATCGTGAGCATCACGATTCTCAGCTAAATATGACTAAGACAGCCGCACGCGTCTCGCTTTTAGACACCATGTCCCATCACCTACTTCAAAATCGTCAGAACGTAATTTTCTCTTTGATATAAAATCGTATATTCAGACTCGCACAGTCGAATTCTAACAAAATTTTGTAAAATTTCATGCGCTGATTATCTAATGTTAAATTTCAATTTTATAATTAATAAATGCTTTCTTGCGTATTCTAAAATATCTTATTTTTTAACACATTTTGTTACGTCTTATCCACAATATTCTATAGACGATTTTCTCGCTTCGCAGACAGTTTATAGCCGATCGTGACACGTACCGATTTTTCGGCGAGAACTCGATTTATGCGTGTCCCATACAAGTGTCGAGTGTAAATCACCGGTGAGCGTAAGACGCGAGGAAAAGTGGGACGCGTCGTGCGAATACGAAGTCTTCGACGAACGCGGCGAGAGTCGATTTACAATCGCAGTGACATTTCGCTCCCGTAAAACTTCGATTGTTTCGAGAATACGCGGCCGACGCGCGAAACGTCGGATTTATTTAATAAACCTTCCGTGACCGGCGTGAGTGGCTCGTTGACTAAGCGCGGTAGTTATGATGGCTCGACAAAGCGATTTATTTCATTCCTTATCTGAACGGTTAGAATAGTGTTACGACTATAACCCACAACATAAGTCATATTTACATATCTCGAAATACGAAACAAAATGCATATTTATATGGTTATAAGACATGTGAAACTCATCACAGATACGTCGCTTAAAAACAAAAGAATTACTAACAAGCAGAAATTGATGTTTTTGTATTTACTTATCTATCTCTTGAAAAGTTGACACACAATTTTAATCCTCTCGCTCCGTGAAGTTAAATGTTATTACCTGTAACAAAAAAAGAAAAAATTATTAATTATTATTTATGTATATTTTTATCAAATATTTACAATGCAATGTATATATAATGCAATATATTTTAAGACAATGTGCTTTTGTTTAATATATTCGCCTAATGTTTCTATTTAAAAAAATCATGAATCCAACTCGTTCTTTATACTTTGCTTAAATAGAGACTGTGCGTGCAATGAAAAGCAGCAACAGTAGACCGGTGTAGTTAAGGCTTAATCGGAAAATTGGTCTGCTTAAAGCACCACGTACGGCGCGTGAGTACGTTTTAATTACCACTTCATCTAGCGGACGTTCCGGTGGTTATTAAATGTGCCTTCTACAGGCACAATTTTCGCACAAGACAATATGCTACGTGACCTTAGGAAGCTCGCTTGTTGTTTTCCCGGCGCCTTTGAGGCGCATTCTCATTAATCTCGATCGGTGAGTCAGCTTGGAAGAACTTTCATCGAGGCGTGGGCCCTCTTCCTAGGATTTACCGAGTGCTCTATTCTTCAGCATACAATATTTCGCTGGGACTTACAGTCCCGTAGAGACCGCCATACATGGTGACGTGGCGAGAGTTTGTTTCATAATTTCTAGCATTATCGATAATATCAGCTTGATTAACGTTTAATGATTGAATAAAAAAAGTGTCAAAGACAGTATTTCATCGTTCCGTATGTTTCGCAAACCTACTTTATTCCGTAATATCTCTTGCGAGAGATCGATGGGAGGAAGACTCGAAGAAAATCGCGTGTCCGCGTCGCCAAGAATCTTCATTAATCAGAGACCAATTAATCAGGCGGTCAATTATAGAACGCGTGTGCGTCGCGACGCGAGCCCCCTCCAGGCGCGGCATGCAACAACAGCCGCCGCCGTAAGGGGAAAGCCGTTACAAGGTGGTAGTTGGGAAATGGTTAATAGGACAAATTACGCTAATAAAAGGTAACAACGCCAGTCGTTTTCACGGTAGAATAACAATGCAGGCCTCGCAGGTCCATTTGAATATTTCCCTAATGCCGGGCCGGCGTGGCGGACATGCGCGCGCTTTTTCGTACGCATCAATGCCCGTAGGTCCGTTCGTCGTCTGTCGTCCGGAAGGGTAGGTCCTCGGAACTATTTCGAAACGCAGTCAGTCTTTCCCGAGGGCGCATGTCGGCGCATTAAATTTCGTTCTGCTACTCTGATCAGCCGTCCGTTCACGTTGCCGCGCAGAATTTATCGCCTTTTCTGCTGATGCATTTTTATTGATGTCGGATGTCTCGCTCTCCCTTATATGTAGTTCAAAATGACTACGTACGTTATTTAAACGTAATTTCTGCAGGCTCTTTTCTTTGTCATTAAAAACAACAGTAGTCTTAAAGCAATAATAACAAAGAATCGTAATTTAGAAATATACAGTTTTGAACGTAACTATACGGAAAAAAATTCTATTATATGGCCAGGAAGAAAAATTTTCTAAGTCTATTAAATGTTTTTATTTCACCACCAAAATATTTTATTAGACAAACAAAAAATTCAATATAATCTTCTTGCAAAATTTTTTCTCGATTGAAACTATGAGTAAATCAGAATATTTTTACAATGAAAAAGAAGATATTTGTGTGTCGCGACGCGCCATATTTTCATCACGGACGCATCGGACTTGGTATTGGACGAGAATCGATTGGCAGCAAAGCGAACGGTCGAGGGGATTCCCCAAATGCGAGGCTGTGCTAAAAACACGCTTAATTTTACCGTGACACGGGAGTATCGGGTGCCGGCCAATCGGGACGTGGAGCGATGACGCGGTGAAAAAAAAGGACATGACCAATGGAGCTGTACGATCGACGGGGAGCAGTCTGTGTCGATAGGCTGTGGCTTTCATGGCTTTTTAATACCTTCGAGAGCTCGGCGATGGTACCGACAAAAAATGGTCCGTAATAAACAGCTCACGCGAATCGCGAAAGCGTCTAAACACATTTCGTTCGCAGACATTCTTACGTTCGTGTAGTTATCGCTCCGCGTAATGCACTCTGAATATTTCACAATGCGATGCTCTCTCTTTTAACCCTTAACGGTGCAACGCGACGCTTTCTACGATGATGCACGTAAGCATTCCGCTCGCGAACGCTATAAATTCCTGCCGCGGTTCCTAATAGAAATCTTAATAGCAAATTGCGCAAACAACTGGGACTGCTCGCAAACTCTTCCGGAGTAATGCAACGGCTCTTAAGATATATATGAGACAAGACGCAAGTCAGTAGGCTAAGTTTGTCGTGAATTTCGGAATAACCTACGTCTTGCGTGCAAGATATTATGTGATTTCTCTTTCTTCCTCTTTCTCTTTCTATGTGATGTGCCTAGACAAATCTTGAATTACACCGTATCCTTAAATACGTAATTTTCGTACGGCAAATGTACATCTTGCGGGTCGTTAATTCCGACGCTATGTATGAGGCGGATGCGAAAGGCAAAGCGATTCGTTTCCAGACTACGTTTTTCACGAGCTACGCCCGTTTACGTTTTACGTTCTTAAACCCGCCTTATGACGATCAGGTGTTCACGCGCGTTTCCCCTTTACCCGGCAGCAATTACATGTACGTATACATGAATTATTGTGACGGACATTACGATCGCATCACACAAAACATTTGAGTAACACGCACGTCTCGAAACTTCATCGCCACTTCACCGTTTAAATAAAGCCTGAGAAAGAGAGGAAAGAGTTCGCATTAAACAACAAAAACAAATGCATAATTTACTCCATATGTACATCTTGCATCAGATACATGTATCTGATGTATCTAAGACATATACTCGGTTTATATAAGCATATATACTCTTCAAGAGATTAAATATATAAGCAGATCAAGTTGTGCTGAACGACATCTGGCCTAATGAGAGATCGCATAAGAGGAAACTCATTCTCAACGTAAACGCGTCTCGTAGCGCGAACGCTCGCGGGTTAATACGCAATTTCCAAGCTCGCGGCCGTTAATTCAGCGCAACAGATACGAAGAGAGCGAGGCTCATTTCAGTTATCTCTTTTCACGAGCCGCGCCCGCTACTGTAACGGCGATCAGGTGTTCATCAGGTCTTCCTTCGCGCGGTGCTTACGAGCAGCGGCCGCGCGGGAGCGGAGCGGTTATACGTACGTCGTTGTCGTCGCACCGGGAACGGGGCGGTGCCGCGTGAGTTCGAACGCGGTGCGTTTGCGGAGAGAAGCGAAACCATAAACTTGCCTAGTGTTGTAACTTCGCGGGCAGTAAAGGTGCCCTGGATTTCCATGCCGCGGCTGCGAAAACGAGCGCGCTTACGCGTCCGCAAAACGTATAAAATCGCGGCACAGCACGAAAAGCCACGCGAGCGCGCGCCTCTCGCATCGCAAACTGGCCGTAAAACACTGCCGGTCTCTTTTTCACGATCTCCCATGTGTTTTCTTTTTGCTTCTCACCTAACGTCCCGTTTTGGTGCAGCTCGGTCGGAATGCCTTATTATTATTTCTCGTCGTAAGAAACTGTTCCATTTCTTGCGCGTTTCTGTATATATACGGCAATCGGAAAAAGTAACGGAGAAGTTCACTTCGTAACTTTAACGTGTGATATCGCATGATATAACAATTGTTATGTGTGACGTTTAAAATACTTTAGAACCCATTTTGTTACATATTGTGTTTTTATTGATACTAAAAACGTCATTCTAGTATGATATATATATACGTATATGCTGTATCATTCTAATTGATTTCCCGCTGTATTTCTTTTAGTCACGGTGCTTATTAATTATTCTGTCTTGGCTCGAGCGATCGATGCCCAATAAACAAGCCGGTGTACTTATCGGCGTAGCGATCAACGCAGCGAACGGTCTCTCGTTCCTAAACTATTCCGATCTTTAATAACTTCTATTGACACGCAGAAATAACCGCGGTATAATCACTGAACGTCGAAGCGATAAAGCACGAAGTCCAAAATTACACGCTTGTCATCGACACCGCTGTGTGTAGGAAACAACAATGCAAAAGAACCGTGATAAATCTGTCTTGCGACACTTCTCGAAGTGTTCAAAAGCGCGTAAAAGTCGCGCGGTATGTACGATATAAACCGTGTATTCTGTTTCTCGCGGCTTTACAACGCGACGGTTGCGGAGCAAGTTCTTTACATCGCGCGATTCCTGCCCTTTCCTTTTGCTTCTCACCTTGCCTTCTTTTAACATTTACCGAAGAGCGCTCCTATTTCCTTTCCCGCGCTTTTTTACCCGCACCATTTCGCTGCTGATAAATGCGCGGTACAAAGCTGAGACATTTTATTACGTATCTGTACTTTCACCACGCGATAAATTGTGCAATTCGATTTTTTTTTTAATATTTAGCATTACTGAATATCTCTTTTTGCCCATTCACTTATTTCTATTCTTTTCTCCCTCTCGCAAAATTAAAGCAAATTATTCTTTAACCTCGTAATACAGTTTCAATTGCAAAAGCATAAAGAAAACGTTAAGGAACGATTTTTTTTCCACAATACTGTGGCAAACACAAGCGGGTTTATTTGTTTTTCGAAGCACGATAATTATTTTGATAAATACATAATACTGTCCCAGAAAGATAGGTTCTCGGTCAGAACCCGTTTCTTCCTCGTTCACAACGCAGCGCGATATCAATGAACACGGCAAACTAGACCGCATACGAGCGCGCGCGCAGTCAGCGCGTGAGATACGAGCGACAGTAGATACGATTTTAATCGGCCGATCGTAACGAGGCGGCCTCATTAGCAGCCGGTTGCCCTTACGACTCCGATAATTGCCCGCGGGTAACCGGTCGGCTGCGCGCGTGTATCGCGCCAGATCTGCCATACCGTAGAGCAGACGATACACGGAAGAGAAATTATTTTTTTCGCGCCGACCGATGCATGCGCATCCAATACGCTCGTCAACGTGTGGGAATTTCGCAGTCGTTAACGCGCGATCATTAAGCAGAGGGGATTTTTAATGCGGCAAGGGCGGCGGAAAAACTATGCACAGTAGCTCGCGCGATAATAACGGCACTTCAAAAGATCCTGTCGTTAAAATCCGCAAACACATTGGCATCTTGTTAATCCTTAATTTATGAACCACTTGAAGAACCATCAGGATGACATTATTGCGATGTGTTTCCGACTTTTGATAAATTTACGAGTTGCAGTATTCGTAATAGAATTCTATGATAAACATTTCTGACAGATAAAAATATTTTGCTCTGTCGTTCTACACAAGCAACGTTAACATATAAATTATTATCGTTGTATTTTTAATTTTATCTGATTGATATAACTTTCTGATCAACGTGCAATTAGATCAAATTTTCAATTACATCTATAAAAAAGATATTATAAATCCTTGATGTAATATCCTCCGCGCAAGATAATCGTAAAGATTCAGCGCGATGAAGCTTAACGAGTTTGAATAGCAAAAGAGAGAAAATAAAATGACAGTTAGAAAGAAATAAACTGTTATCAACATCGTATATAGAAAATCTCATCTCTTCTGACGCGTTGATATTGCTTAGAATATCTCATTTCAAGTAACACAGTTAAAGTTTTTAATTATTTGCAATATTTTAATTGTGTAACTTGAGAAAATACAAATTAGAATCTTAACAACATGTGTCGTCCCTAAAGATATTTTTAAAGACAAATTTTTTTATTCCTAGTACGTGTCGGAAGATAAAAAAGACACTTGGCCCACCGCAAGTTGAGCCACGGCGATGACTGGAAAACACCGTTGCGCTAGGTGGGTCTCGACATGAAAGTAAGATAGCGATCCGACAACTTTAATTAACTTTGACATTGCCGCTGTAATTACGAACGTCATTAAAAGTGCGGGCATCGTAATTGAGTTAAGAAAAGCGATTTGTACCGCGGAACAACGGGAAGAAGTCCTGGTTGAATTTGACTTCCTTGAGATTGCTCGCTTTATTTTTTGTCTTGTTCTTACATCTTCCGCGAAGTTTTTAATTTATTGTTGCACCCCAGAGAGAAAAAAATTTTGTCAAAAATGTACGATAGACACACATTTATTACTTTCTGTAATAATATAATAAATTGTATTTCTCACAATATTGCTTTTCGTTCTGTCTTTATAAATATTCGTTCCTTTGTCTTTCTTCAACTAAAATCTGTCCTTTATGTTTCTCTTATTGGACAAACTTTTTATTTATGCCCACACTTGCCGCCCACCACAGTCGCGCGTCCACAGGTATACATCGCGGTGAAACGTGCACCGTTCACCGGTGTAGGAAACGCGCATCCTTCAATGCAACACCGCATCTTGATTTGCCGCCGCACCGCCTCGCCCCGCGCCGTTCACGGAGCACTTTCAGCGTTACCCCGACAATCTGCCTCCGATCTCGCGGGGTCAAGAGGATTATTTTATGAATATGCATAGGGCCCGCTCTACACTCATACATATACATGCGCGAGTAATTCATAATGGTCCACTCCCTTTCCCGACGTCCGACGCGTCCGCATTAATATCTAGTTTACTCTCGCGTTTCGTCCAGTCGGAGCGAAGGAGGGGCGCGTGTTTTAAGTGGCTTGTCGACACTGTATGACAGAAACACGGTTACCGCGGGGCCGATGTAACGTCGTTTTCGGTGTAACGTCGCTTATGAATAGTTATCGCACGCAAGACGAAGACGGATCAAAGTCGACCGCGTGCGTTCGTAGCGCAGCGTCTCCGCGTGCACGCACAAGAAGGAGAATCAGCGTTATCATCGTTATTTTATTATATATTGTTGCTAAGGCGGGGTTTCGTAATATCTTCTTTCAGAGATTGCATCTTCCAACAGGAAATCACTTTTGTCTCTCGACGATATCACCGTTCACACGTGACAAGTACAAAATAACATGCGAAGACAACAAACGTTTTGCAGCCGGAAATATAAATTTGCTCACCAAATGGTTGATGTCAACATTTTTTATCGCGTAATTAATCTCACCAATTTATCACTTCGTATAAAGCATAGATAATGCTGGATTGTTTGAATATATATTTTACTCACACACAAATTAATCACTACATTACACATCTAAAGAACAAATCTCATTAATATCTCCTTAAAGAGGTTTTACTTATAACATCTATTTTAATACAGAATAAAAGAATTTAGGTAATCTCGACTGCGGTCAATGACGAGACTAAGCCTTTCTATGCGCAATTATAAGCGAGGCGCGAGTTTCTCAGTGTTCCAGAAGGGATCCAATATTAATTCCAACGTGCAACCACGCTATCATCGGCAAAGTATCCATTTTCCTGTAATACTCCGCTGCCTTCCCGGAATAGTAAATCTGTCGGTAATCCCGCGCTTCTTCGCTCGAACTCCGACGAATTAGCTTCGGTGCGATCGCCATCCCGTATAATTTCCCGGTTGGTGAGTCGGTAATCTCGGATGTTGAGCGGGGCCGCGTTTCGGGCTCGGAAAAATTCCGCATACAGTAGCGGCGGGCCGGGCCCTCTTCGCGTTTAGCCCGGCGGCGGTGTCGGACGCGCCGTCGTCGCTCATTACGATGAGAGGAGGATCTGCGCTTTCCGCATCGCACGTACGCGCCCCCGTTAAGTATACACCGCGCGCGGACGAGCATCCGCGCGCGCCGCAAACGAGTTTCCCGTCCAGGGTAAAATAAATAAACGCCGTTGCGGCGCGATGCGGTCCTCCGCGGTTCCTCTCTCTCTCTCTCTTTCTCTCTGTCCCCCCTTCTTCTCCGCACCCCCCAGCTGCCTCTTGTACACCGCGCGCATACCGGGTGTTCACATCCGTGAAAACAGGCTTCGTAAATATGCACGTTTTATGCATCAATACCATGCCCGTGTTCTCCTTCTCTTACCTATCTCCCCCTGCTCTCACCCCTTTTTGCTCTCGTCTCTTGTCCTGCTCTCCCGTTCTTGTGCGCGTCTGTCCGGCGCGGCCGGAGAGTGGAGCGGGACACCATGTATAATTCAAAAGGCGTACGTAATTCTTAACGATAATAGAATCGATAGTCAGTAGTTCGATATCATGCAAATGGCGACGGAAGGTTTTCTTGTCGTGCTTTGACGGGTTTCTGGGGGTTTAAGCAGTTTTAATCCACAATCCTCTGACATTTAAGCGCTTCTGATAATCGATAATCTGATAGTCTGTCACATATAGAACGCGAAGCTGCAAGCGCTTCGATACATACTGCTTAACTTTTAAAATGTGTCACTGTAGTTTTTTTCAAAAACAACTCAATTAAGATACGTGATCTCAGATATACCGTACACGATGCTCCGACAAGTCTATAATCTCGAATGTTCGCGATATATCGCGAACAGTCGGGGAACATGTCATTTTTCATAAATCTGTCTACTTCGATCATAAAGTATAAAATTGCGCTAGCACCTCCGCTAAGTTCAACTATCTTATTAAACTGGTCATATCAATTTGAATACTAGTAGTGTAATTATTGTAATGCACACACAACGTAATGAAGTCTTAGACGACAATGTTTTAACGTGTGTGTTTATAAGTATATTATTTACGCGAGCAAAAATCTGTGATAGTTCCGCGATTATCTCAGACCATCTGTCGACGAGCGTTATGCGAGTAATTGTTGTACGTACGTACGTGTAATATATACTTTGTGCATTCACCTCTCGCATCTAGATCGAACTTAAGGCTGAGGATAATGTGCCTTGAGAGACTAGCAAAGTGCGTGTACATGTACGTACATTAGAAATCACGCTGCTGCATCCGTTGTCATTTTTCTAACGGAAGTCATATCACTGCATCCGTTACTATTTTTACAATAACGGCGCATTACTTTTGCATTACTTTTTGTAATATTAAAGTCGCAGTGCTTAACTATATGTGCATAATTAATTATTTACGATGTAAATATAGCGCACTTCGCGTTGATTCGAGAGATCCTTTACCCGCAGCACAAGTTACACGCGTCCAAGCTGCGGACACGCAACTGACATTTTCACAGAAATTTATAAGGATGAAAAGTGCGGGCATCAGCCGGCACACCGATGGAAGGCTGATAACTGTAGCTGCACATCCGTTACGACATCGCGTTCAGTATATTTCGCTCGTTCGTTTCTACTTTGCGCGGAAATAGTGAAGGTAAATCGCTTAATTTCACTTGGAGGAATTTTACTTAATAACGACGAACGGTGATGTATCAAATAACAGCAATATGAAAGTGCTAGAGTAATAACAGAGAATTCATTACTGGAAACAATTTGATATATTTTTTTATTATATAAAACTGTAATTGTTTCGGCAGAGAAAGAAAAGAGAGAGAGAGAGAGAGAGAAAGGGATGCTTTGATAAAAATTTTACCGAAGCAACATTTTTCTCGTTAATACCTTTAAAAAGCCGCTTGTTGCAATTTAAATTCCACCCTTTATTTCTCTTGGAAAACGAAAAAGACAAGAAAGATGAAACTTCGGAACGTCAGCTGGATCGCTACAAGCCGGTCTCGGTGAGTGCGAAGTTTCATTCTCTCGTAAGGGAGAGAGGAAATAATTTT
The DNA here is from genome assembly GCA_014825685.1 of Pseudomyrmex cubaensis. Classification (NCBI taxonomy): domain Eukaryota; kingdom Metazoa; phylum Arthropoda; class Insecta; order Hymenoptera; family Formicidae; genus Pseudomyrmex; species Pseudomyrmex cubaensis. Next base: position 27,263 of record QVOA01014819.1, read on the forward strand.
CAGCGCGTCCTTGAGGAAGGGGGCATTTGTCCTCCCACCCGCCGACGGGGTCTTAATGGGTTTTTAGTCGGGGCCGTAAAACGCATTAAAACTCGTACCGATGACGAAGGAGGAGGTCCCTCCTTGCCAAAAATCAGGCTGTGCATCAAGACTCTCCTCCATCCCCTTAGTAAATTCGCAGCACAGTGGTACTTAACGCACTTGACTTGCTTGATGAGAAATCACGAATCTTTTTTCCGTATTAATTGCTTCGACTAATATCTTTTCTTTTTTCAATGGGATTTTGATGTGCAACACATAATACTTGCGTTTCTTGCAAGACAAAGCGTGCAGATAATAGATTTCAAATGCACGAAGCACTGATTCATGCTATTGATCAAACGATATTTTCAAATTCAAACCTTAGCAATTCACTGTGTAAATAATAAAATCGCTTGTAAGTTATAATGTTAATTATAACGAAGCAAAGCACAAATGAAACGTATGATTGGTTGTATCGATCGAGTTTCTATAATTGCGAATATAAGATTGTAGTAGTACCAAGAGTTTTTTAGTGTTAATAATGAAATGTTTCAAGATCAAGATTGCGCGAGATCATTTCGACGACTATATAAAGGTGCGATATAATCTGAAAAAGATGTTGCAAAATAGAAATAGAAATTGTTTCGACTTTTTGAGACACTCACCGAATCAATAATTATTCGAAAGTAGAAGTTTAGCAGACTACGCGCACTGACTGCGTGTGTTACATAAAGTTAGCGTATACGAATTGAGAAACACTGGGAGAGGACCATTGTGGGCGTACCTCGGCACATCCCATATACCTATAGACATTATATACTGCTATTCGCTTTTCGTGCTTAGGCGCAGTCCTGCGGTCTCGCCAGTATCCAAAACTGCCGCAGTAAGACGATCCTAATTTTCTATTAGGACGTAAATGTGGTAAAAACCGCTCTTATTAGGTGATAAAAATAGGACGTCGCCGTTCATTCAAAACAAACGCTTATGTGTCTATATCGCACATCGTAAACTACGAAATAAATATGTCACGAAACAACATGTTACTACCTTTTACTGTATAGAATTTTCTTATCAAATTTATCAAAGCAAAATTATCTGTGTTTAAAGAAAATTGTATTTTTTTTTATATTACGTTTGTAATTTTTTCTTGTATTTATAATTTAAAAATTGATTATGTTTATTCGACTAACTAATAATTCTTAATTTCAAAACTAATATTTGGACATGCATGTCTGATTTAAATTACACAACATTTTCTTCTTTTTCCAGAAATAGTTGTTACGGACTGATCGGTAAGAATTATTCCCAAGAGACAGCAGAAAAAAAGGTAATCTATAAAACTGGTATGTACTAGTATTGACGCGGTGCCTTTAAGTCGCCTACCACAACGGCACACTATTGAGTCGTTAACATTTAGTGTTTTATTTCTAACGTGTTACTGATAGCTCATAATTAAGAAAGCGTCTGTTAATAACTCGTTAAATCTATGCCTGTTGTATTTTCTCGTTATATTCCGATCCGTTGTTGTTTGCTCTATTCGAGAATTACGGAGGTTAGTGACCGCGCGTTATGCAAAATATATCAGTTCTGTCATAGATGCCACATTACAAAGCCGAGCTATCTCAGCTCAGTGTTGTCAGTGTAATTATAGAAATGCAAGTGAAAATAGTGGAGAGTGAATTTGAGACAAAATAAGAACATCAGGTACAAAATACCTGATGTTCTTATTTTGTCTCAAATTCACTCTCCACTATTTTCTCGATAGTAAATCGTTAATCGAGAACTAGAATGTTCCATGTTCATATAAATATATCAGGTAACAAAACGTTCGTTCATTCGAACGAACAGCTGAAGTCAATCAATAATCGACGATTGACTGAGCATTGTGCTTTCTAATGTGACAATCATCGTACAATACTTTTGTCGACGAGAAATTTCTAGGATTTAATCTCGACAATATGCAGTACTGATGAGCGAGACGGCTGCTTTTACTCTCCGTGCGCGGTAAAAGTTTGTATCCGGCCGCGACGGAACGAGGAAGCGTGCGCGCGAGAAGTACACGAAGTACCGCGTGAGCCGCAACGAAGTAGAAAAGGAACTCGCGTGTATACCCGAAGAACGTAGGCGTGCCACGAAGTGTTTCGCCTCTCTCGAGGACCAGAGTGGCTTTCACCAACGAAAGAGGAGCACGACGCGTCGTTCGTTCCCGCATAATTTCCTGCAATGTTATCAAGATCGCCAGTTCTCGTTGCTCGTAAGGCGAGGCCGAATTTCGCGTGTCCGAAGTCGAAAAGTTATTCCGGCCATTTTTTGATCTGTTTTGTATAACTTTTTGTACTACGCGAGATATGCATCAGACAAAAGAGAACGAATAAAATGGATTTTAAACAAATTCTGATAAGTATTTGTATATGTATGGGAAATATATATATATATATATATATATATGAGATTTTTTGATTGCACGATGAAGCACACGGCGCGCTATCGAAGTGCGGCGAAATAAAAGAGTAATTTTATATCCGCAGATAGAAATTAGTATTTGAAGTGCAGAAAATGATATGACCTGTAGGGTACGTGCACAGCCTGACGTTACTACGACGCTAAATCGATACTCTTCCGTCACTACGGCCATGCTTTATTCAACGGATTTAACAAAAGATACACCTAGCAGTAAGATAATGTGAGTGCCCGTACAGTGACCAAAATAGAGCGTATACCCGAGCCATCCGAAGTAATTTCCGAGACTCGATCATCGGGCGACGTTATGGACGTTAGGCGCGGAAAAAAGCGAAATGATAACGAAACCTGTCAGAAACCTTCATCTTTTTGCATAATTTTCCACTATTTCTGACCGCGCGCTGCCGCAAGTGCAGCACTTGAAACTTGAAATTCCTGTTCCGCCGTTGTGTGATTTAACGGCATTTAGCTGCGCGCCACTTTTTCGACCCTGCGCGCGAGAGAGATTCTCCTTCGTCGCGCTCCCGCTCCGATTTTTAATTACAACCACGCGTTCTCTAATAAAAGCTTATACGACTCGTGTCATTCTATGATATTCGATTCACGTTCGCGCGATACCACACTATCGACTCGATGTGCTAATGCGTATTTTAATCATCATTATTATTATCAAGTTTTAACGAGTTTGTTAGAAATATAAATTATAATCCACGGTTATACCGGTTTAGCGGCACGCTGTGTGTAGTGGAAAAGCCGGCGGCATGAATTACATAAAAGTCGAGAGGAACGCGCGTACGCGAACGAAAGAGCGAGAGAGAAACGAAAAGATTACAAGAGAAACGTGTAAATTGCATCGCAGGTCACTTGATAAGTGATCTGAACGCGGTCCTGTGTAACGCGCTGATTAGCACATGTACGGGCCGATTGAGCAGCACCGATCTAATCGATTTGCTTGTATAAATGCTGCACCGCGGTGTTAGTGTCCGACATACATTAGGCCAGCGCAGTTTGTTTCCTTCACGCGCCGCGGTCAGCACATATTTTCACCGTTTGCCTTTTGTTCATGCCGATGCAATGCGATTTCGCCAAAGTGAATTACGCTCCGTATTCCCTTTAATAACTCAATTGTGTGCTATTCGTGCACGTGGGCATTCGTGCAAATACACACAACTTGTCATTTTTATAAACAATCGTATAAAAAACGTATAATAGTTGTGTAATGTAATAACTCTCGTAAATATAATCGTAGCTAACGCGATAATAGCGATGAGATTTTATTGAATCGCTAATACGCGCCGATCGTAAAGTCAAAGAAAACAATTACTTATGCAAAATAACGAACTTATTTCAATCACTAGTAACAGAGAAGTTACAGTGTTTATAAATTAATAATTCATCTCAATTATTCCGATATCTTTCAGTCATCGCACAATTTATGTGGCGCATATAAGCGAATAAATTATTATCTGTTTTGCATCACGGATGGCATTTAATGAAATATCTTCTCTCTCTCTCTCTCTCTCTCTCTCTCTCTCTCTCTCTCTCTCTCTTTCTCTCGAAGAAACAGATCCGTAGTTTAGAAGATTGACACAATTATAAATGTATAGATTGTGCGCATAATAAATTGCTGTGGGGACCACAATTGTACGCGCAGTAGTCAATGAACGATTATGGCGGGAAGCGAAACGTGTGATTCACGCTGCGATGCGGCTTGCGTCGCACGAGGTCAATCTCTGAACGCTTATGAAAAATGATTCTCATAATTTAGCGATTACGCAGATTCTCGTAGCAAAAAAAAAAACACTTCACTATTTCTATCTGTCTACCGGAGAAACAAGTACGCATTTGAAATTTGAAATTACAATTGCCTTTAGAAACTTCGATGTGTAGATATTGCCATTACGGTGTGTTTTTTCCTTCTACTAACCTATTACATATTTCATCGGATTTATTTTATCGCAATTACATCGATTATGAGCTACGGTAATTCGACGGAAATGCGCACGCGCGCACACACATCCGGCCGATTGAGCGGCACTGGCCGATCGCGGAGATTCGCGCGACCATAAATCAGAACAATCCGTATGGTTAAACGTCGGTATCTCTTTTTCCAGAATGCGGCGGATTTCTCGGCTCGCGATCGCGGCAGCGAGAGGTCGGGCATAAATATTCACGCTCGACAAGCCGACGTACACATGTGCAAAGAGCGCGTCTGGAATAACGTCGCTGGAAACCGAACGGAGAGGATTTTACCTCCTGGCCGCTTCTGCGGCTCTATACGCTCGGCTTGCACGCCTGGATATACACTTTAAGCTCTCATCCGGTCGATACGCCGCGCTCTCGCCACATTGTCTTCCTCTGCATTCCGTTTCTTTTTTTTTTTTTTTTTTTTTTTTTTTTTTACATTTTAACATATCATTGTAACAATTTTTGCATAATAATTATTTATTATATCGAATATCGTTCATTGAGACTGTTACGTCAAAATTACGTTTGAGTGAGATCTCATTTAATGAAACTGCGTGTACACTGAAAATCAAAAGACGGACCAAGCGACAAAAAGAAGAGAGAACTCGGGCAGGACGAAAAAGCCAATGGTCGGGAGGAAACGTCGATAGATTAATCGTCGCGATAGCCGACGGTTTAATTAGCCGTTCGAGCGCGATTTATGCCAGGCTGCCGTAGATAGATACGAAAAATCCGATTTATCGTGATCAGCGGATCGTCTAGTCGAGCGGACGCCGACATCATTTCATAGGAGGCGTTAAAGGAAGGTGAGTCTATTTAGTCAGTATCATGATGCAGGTTGTGATCACGAGTAGGTATTGCGATAGATATTATGTCGATCACAAGCGCTATAATGGAGCGCTGATTGCAAAATATTCGTGAAAAAACTTAAATGTATATATTACTTTCGAGTTAAAATTCTTTATGAAATATATTAGCTCTATTATTTGTATATGTTTTAATTGTCAAGTCACCGACTAGTGTAAAACTAAATAGTTAAACAATTAGCACGGTTGATTGAGATTTGTGTCACTTTTGCTTACATAGCAAAACGGAGAATACTTGGATTTATCGCAATATCAATGTAGATTTGCATTATTGCGGTTTTGTTAGTTTTTTCAATATTATTTAAATTTATATACACAATTGTACAAGTGCAAAGGATAATGAGATGTTTCGAAATCATCTGTTTTTTTCCGGACAGTATAGATACGCATCTATCAGATCACTTCCGCAATACACAAATTTGCATAATGCTTTATATTTATTAGTTTCAATCAAGCATAAACACACGTTACCGCATTATGCATAATAATTGTAGGATTTCCCGCTCAATCGATTCAGATCTCGCCGATTCCCTATGTACGAGAAGAGACAAATAAAAAGAAAAGGAAAAAAATACATATACTCCTAGCGGAATGTTGCTCGTTAATTACAACCGAGCCGAGATTAATAGGCAGGAGTCGACTGGCAGTTATGCAATAAGCGGCGCGTGTACGCTTTACTGCGACAGATGCACCGGCGATCGATGACGTCGCGCTCGGTTATTATGCGCACTTTTTTCCACGCGGAACCTTTACTCATTATATTGACATTATTGATAGTTTATTTGTGCTGCTCTCACTTTCTTGCCTTATTACGTTTGTATCACGCTTGTTTTTGTCGCCCGTGTTACGGATATAAAAACGCTGCGTGATTCTGCATGTTTACATGACCGTCAGAAACATTATTTTTATGATAAATATTCAGTACTATTTTTATTATAAATATACATAAATAAATATACTCTCTCTCTCTCTCTCTCTCTCTCTCTCTCTCTCTCTCTCTCTCTCTCTCTCTCTCTCCTGCCTTTCTCTGTCTCTTTCTCTCTCTATTCGAAAATTCCAAAACAATATCAGATATGTGATATTTTACTTATCTTAAAATCTGCGATGTGCAATAAATGCTTAAAAGTTAACGAGAAAGAGAGAAATAGCGAGAAGAATTGCTTTGACACTTTAAAGTGATTAGAAAGATACTGCGCATTGAAACGCCCTTTAACATCTCCGCACGACTTGAGACTCTGATGAGATAAATGATAATCCGCCTGCCGATGCGGATCGAGCGGGAGCTCAGGAAGTGACGTGCAAATGCACCGTTGCCCGCGTGCATTCGTCTGGAAGCTGAATCGTTATGCACGCAGTCCGATCTTCTCGGCAGTTGCGTTTATACAAGTTATTTCTCTTTCTTCTTGTGACTTTTAACAATTTATTACTTCAAAATATCATTGTTATATATCACAGGCAAAAAATAATAAAAAACAAAATGTTAATGTTCATAGTAAGTTCAATGTATGTATATACACATGTTTAATAACTTCTAATCTAATCCTAATCAAAAATAAAGTTTACGCAATTATCCGACAACACTGAATGTGATCGCGAAGCGTCGAAATCTCGACGCTGCTAATTAGTCCGCTCCTTTTGCATACGGATCTTTCGTAACGTTGGTTTTTCGCGAATTGCCGATCTGTCAAAGAACTTCCGGTCCTTCCTATCCGATGAGTCGAAAGGGCCGGATGCGCCGTTTGGTCGCGACCTTACGCAACCGCGCGTATTCGCACTCACACCACCGCACGCCTCCGCTCGCGTATCGCCGATTCGGATCGAGGGACGAGCTCGGCCATAGAAAGACGAGGAAACTACGGAGGACGGATCGGAATAGACTACGTCGCTATACACACACGTGTGGTAGAGAAGCGAGGACTCGGGCTTACGTAATTTCTTCTTCTCGGAGTCGAGCCCGGGCGTGTGTGTGTATTGTGCGTGCGTGCGTACGTACGTACAGGATGCACGCACACGAGCGAGTCATCGTGGAGACGCGTGACTCCTCTTGCGGATCCATTATTTCGTAGAAATCTGACAACTGGTTCATTAACGCGTTTGCCGCCTTGGCGACCTACGCCACAGACCTATTGCGCCATTTCGGACGTTAGAACCTGGCGACTCTCGATCTTTTTGTCGGCTGTTTTAATCGTCAGTGTGCTTTTGTAAGAAGTCTTGCGCGGAATACTTTCAAGAACGTGTTGCAATGTGTCTTGATTAAAATAATTTTTTTTTACTCGGTATAAGATTTCAAAGATGCAACATCTTATAAATGCAAAATAATCGAGATCGACGAGAACAAATCTGTATTACAATTGCATCATACGGTAAAAACGCACTAATTATTCATTTCGCATCGTGCGATTAGCATCATCCTACGTAATTCTCGAAAGAGCTACATGTTCCAATTCTCTTGACTTTCCATTATTCGATGAATCCTATGACCGACATCAGAGAATTCCAGTCATTTCAGGAATTTTATACCGCATACAATGCCATGACGTATTATATTCCACGTTTTTCAGGCGTATCGTTTCAGAGAAGTTATTCTTGCACGCGCAGAAACCCTGCGAGTCCCACAATTATTCAGGAACACGAGAGCATGTGCGCAAAAAGCTATCTCTATCATCTCGATCTCTCGTGGTTCGATGCGACCGGCGCGAAAAACTGAAATATGTTTTTCCTCTCATCGCAACACAGACGACGATGTTTTGTGTTAATTATTCCAGCATAAACATTCGTTCTTATGAATATGCATTTTCCTTGTTTTTTTCACACGTGTTCCATTGCTCGCGACTTAATTGTACAAAATTTACACGTGCGTCGTTTTCCATCGCGACGTCGCCATCTGGCAAACAAGTCGTTATTTAAAATTTATTCACGTTAATCGCAATTGATTCCGAAATGCATCCGTGACGATTCGAGCGACGCGCGTACAGTGTGTCGCGGCGCTGCACCGTATACAATGTACGAGCACAATGTATGGGAAAGTGAGTGCCTTTATATAAAATGAAAAAAGAAACACGAAAGCGATCGGTAGCCGTGAGATGTAACACGCTCTCTCAGAACCACCTGTAGCTGCTGTAGATACTCTTTCCACGTGCTCCGGCATGACACGCAACGCCGTTAATAACAACGCGCCCGCTCTCGCACACACGTTATTGGAACTGATAACACTGTCTATCATGGTCGAACCGACACTACCGCGTACGTATCAAAATATAAAACTCAACTATATACGCTGGTTCGTTCAACTTGGGCAGGTGGAACTTTGCAGCTTAACCTGGCAATGCACGCCTCAGTTCTTTAAAGATCGATCGCATCATCCGACCATCATGCGCATGTAATAAAAAAACAAAATCGATTATCCAGTTTTTGATATGCCGATATAAGTACCTTTGAAATTGCGAGTATTACTTCGCTGCTGCCGATAATAATATCGACACATTCGCATGATGAAGATAATAGTTTTATTTTTTTGTATTTCTCTTCGCGTTTATAAGGAACGTAATAAAATTATAACACGAGTGAGAAAAATATCATTCTGCGCAAATAATGAAGATAATGATGTTGACAAAAAAAGTGTGTAAACATATTTTGTGAGAAACAATAGTCGAAACGATTCTCGAGTTTCTCAACAAAGAATTCGCGGCGACAAAGAAGCGAGTAGGGAGGAGCGCGAAGGCCGGAGGAAGACAGGCGTGACTTCGCGTATCCTCCTCGAGAGCGGCCGAGGGTCGCGGAGGCTGGAAAATCCATGAAAGATGTAGGTGGCACTGTGATTACGCGAAAAACCTTCTAACTGCGAGCGCTAAGATGGACCGACACGCTCGAGGGAGTCTCTGACGCGTCGCATCCGCAACTGCGTTCTTACGCAACACACGCTCGCGCGCGACACCTTTGCCGCTCCGCGTTATTGTTGTCTTCGTGTTTGTCGTCTGTTCTAAGTGTCGTCGTCGTGTTCGTCATCGTCATCCAGTTGTCGTACCGGGAATCGCGATTACTCAGCAAATAAACTTCGCGCGGTGTCGGAAAACGCGGTAAAAGGATATTATTAACGCAAGATAACGATACGCAGTTATCATTATGTGTCGTACTCTCTTGGAGTCGCAAAAAAGACCTCATAAAAATAAAGTAAAGGACGTGACATAATGATGATGCAATTCGCTTTAAAAACGTTAACATGTAACGTAACGTAAGTGGGAAAAATATAAAGCAAAGCAGTTTATTTCTCGGATTACATCCGTGAAACTCTTCGATTGATCGAGATTATTTTGGAAGACGGCACGTAATCGCGAGATCAGTCGAGAGCCGAAGACGCGCGAGAAGACGAAGGGAAGAAAGGAGAGAAGCCGCCGACTCGCCTTATACGAGGCGCGAAACTCGCGGCATGAAATCGCCGCGACGAGAGAAAACCTACGGGGCCTTATAATGGATCGGGGCCGGGTGAATTCTCGAGACGACCTGTACGGGGAGAAAGAGAGAAAGAGAGAACAGGTGCGTGACGTCAGGTGGGCAGTGCTTCAGGGCCGCGCGAATAAGGTTCCTCTCGCTACTTTTCGCTGAAACAGATCGTCGGTCAAACGGCACCGCCGTGCACTTCGACTTGCTGCAGCCTCGTCCAACCACGTACACCGCATTTCTCACGGCCGCATTCGGCTTCGGTACCGGTAGCGATGCCAATAAAAACGCCACGGAGAGTTTAATCGTTCCGGACTTTCGATGAACGATAAGAGAAGCAGTGCTTAAAATTATCTCTTAATTCTCAGCTCTGTCGTGTCAAAAGTTAACAAACAAAGCATGTATCGACGAATCTAATATTCTAAACTCGACGAAATTAAACATTAATTCAAATTTCTTCTCAATCTTTATCTCTTTTCTAATCTAAAAACAAGATTGAAGTTTACAAAACTATAGTTTTCAAAACAATTATCTATCTTCTTCAAACAACATGTGCCAGAGAGAATTCCGAAAGCAATATGTGACACATCGTAAAATGTAATTTTATACGACGTCTTAGCAACTTTTAGTGTGACGTCACTTTAAGGGTAGTACATAGGCGGTTCGAGAACGCGAAGAATGCAATCGTCGCGGCATCACTACGCGGTGAGGCGAGCGGATATGAGCAGCATATCGGCTGGTGGGAGAAGGACGCGAAGCTGCACTTGTAAATTATGTATGAGAGTGTACTCACGGAGGATTACATAATGGCTTGTTTACGGTCGAATGTAAACAGCGATCAATGAAACGGTCGCGATCGGTTCGCTATAGAATCCGCAGGCGACTTGTATTCTCCCCGCTTTCGCCGGGCAAAATCGAGGCGGCGAGATCCCCCCCGATCGATGGAAAATGCATCGCGCGGATCTCTCGCGCGGCTGATGGCTTTATTAATTATTTATGTGTCGATCGGTCTTCTTCTTTAAGGGAATCGGCGCGGCACGCGATTGCCACCCGATCTTTTTCTACCGATTCCGCTTCTTTTCAAAGAATGTACAATATTATAGGTGCGAAACTGTTACACAAGAAGATTGAATGTTCCTGTATAAAGAATCGAACCTTTCCGAAGAATAAACTTTTTATGTAAAACAATACATTGTTAAGTTATGAAATATATATTTCAAACGTGTAGTTTGTGCGTTTACAATACATGCGTCTAAAAGGTCATTGTTTATTAATTATCGATTTCCTCGTACGTGACAATTTAATTATATGTTTGGGTTTAATTTACTTTGAGTTTCATTGTAAAACTTGTAAGTGGGTGATGAAAGATGAACTTTACAAATGAGGGATTCTTTGATGATCTCATAACACTTTGTAACACTGTATCTCCTTGGTGGACACAAGCGAACGTGGCGGCACGCTAGGATTGTAAATTACACGAATTAATACACCGGGTTTCTGCAGTACCTAGTTAAAGTTAATAAGCACTTAACACAAAGAAGCACGCGCATACGTGTTCATTAATGACGGCTAATGATGCATTATCCTGTCCCAAAAAGGGATGTGCACGCACTAACAACAATAGTCAAACCGGAAGTCGACTACCCTTCACTTTTTTTTTTAATAATATCCGTATTATTATCTAAAAATGCATCTGTATTTATAATTCCCAACGTGTAGACAAATATATTTTTCATCCTGTTTCAAGTTTCTTAAATTAATATATTTTTGATAAAAATTCTTACAATTTAATTGTTAACGTATTACTGTATACTTCGTATTATAATACACAGTAAAAAAGAAAATGTTACTTTTTAATTTGAGTGGACCTTCTGGGATATGTAACAAATGTTAAAGTAACTCATTCGTCAAGTGTTACTTATTGACAAACTAATAATGTTAAGTAATTGACACTTTACATTTATATTTGTTATTTTGACTTTAAATATAACATAAAAATGAAATAACATAAATTAATTAAAACTTACATGGAAGAATACTTACAATAACTTGTAAAAAATGTACTTCAAAAAGAATATAACAAATATAAAGTGTCAATTATTTGACATTACTAGTTTGTCAATAAGTAATACATGACGAATAAGTTACTTTAACATGTTTTACATGTTTCAGAACGTCCAGTCAAATTAAAATTAACATTTCCTTTTTTACTGTATATAATTGAGAAAGAGAAAATTCTCGTATGTGAAGTTTTAGCTTAACAAAATTACTAGATAAAATTACACTAAAATATTTGAAGAAGAAAAGCCGCGAGAAGAAATACGCGTCTTGACACTGATAAAAAAAATACTTATACAGAACATTAAAAAAATTATAAATTATATTTAACTGATTAAATCGAAGCGAGAAGAAGCCTTTTGAGTTAAACATGTGGTACGTACAGAGAACGGTCGTTTCTCGATCGATCAATCATTTTCGCCTGTTGCCACGACATACGCGGAAGTCACATTTCGTATCAGCAGCGTATAGAAAACAGTGTATCAATCTCGCGACCGGTAGTCGATAAGCGGCTTGGGGAATTTTTTTTTCCGGGAAGATCGCCGCTCTCGAGAGCGGTAGCTTCACGGATCGCGCGCGATTCCATCGCGCGATGCGATTAAGAGCGCCGCGCGCGTTCGCCTCCCGAGCATAAAGAGAAAGGAAATCGCTGGTAAAAGCGGCCGATTCCACGAAGTAGCCGCTCGGACTAACGAACTGTCGAAGAATCGCTCAGGATAATTTCTCGCCTGGCACAGCTGGCGCAACCGGCTACCGCGGGCGATTAATCATTACAGCACATTTACACGGAGGTCGCGCGCTTGTTTGCAAACATTTCCGTGGTCGCAAACGCGAAATTTATTATATACATATGCATATATATACATATATATGTATCGCGCGCGAAAGTGGATCATGTATACTTTCGAAAATTAAGAAACGTCATGTTTACCGTGTTCTTCCGTTTAAAGTCCGGCGATGAGAATGACGTCACAACGCAAATGTGACGAACTACTTAATCAAGCGGCTACTTTTGTCTTATTGAATCTTAACGATACGATACACGCTGATTACTTCTTTCGATCTCTCAATCAATGTTAATTAAATCCGTATCTAGCGTTTTCGATCACTTACTCTCATCGTCCGATACCGACACCTGCAATCTGATTACCTGATAGCGAGATTAATCGTCGGGGTAAATATCGATATCTCTCTTCAACGACAGTCGTGTTGATCAACGCACGGCGCAGCACCGCGTGGATAAAACTAAATAAAATAGTTGCTATTACGGTTCATCGACCGACGATCTGTTTACACTGCGGACCGGGTAGAAGAAAAACGAAGAAACGCGAGCGAGCGAGCGAGCGAGCCGATCTCATCGATTTCCAAGTAATAAAATTAGAGCGCGCGAGATCGTCGGTTTCTTCTTCCTGCCTCGGACCGGACTCTCTTCGTCAGGTCCGCGCAACAATTTCTCACAAGGAGAGGTCGCGACGTTGGAACAATCGATTTGAACGAAATTTATAGGATCGATAGATGATTATGTGGAGTATTGCAAGGTAA
>QVOA01014825.1:0-22883 GCA_014825685.1 Pseudomyrmex cubaensis
AGAATATTTCTAAGATGTTGTACTTTCATATAAAAAATTCTCAAGAAAGTGCTTTTTTTAGACCCATTATCCTTTACCCCCCCCTTAAACCAATATCTCTGGTCAGTAAATCGCGTCAGCGATTATATAATTGCCGCTAGTTTCCGCTAGGTAGGAGAATATTTTCACACGATGTATCGAACAATTTACGTTCGATACATAATTAATGGCATGCGACACAGCGCGAGTGTATGTTTGAACCGCCCGCTGTTATCAGTGATACATACGTGTATATACGTAACATATGTGTGTGTGTCTGCGCGTACATATACACGTTCCCCGCTAAACTTAACTTCCGTCGTTGAGAGCGGAATAAATTACGATTTTATACTTACATAGCTGAGGGAATAGACGAATGTAAACCCGCCGCCTGTCTGCAAGTTCGCTGATAAACGCAGCTGTTATGGAACTTGCACGCAGTAACAAAGTTTATCCGAGTTTCTACGTATTAATCGGATAGTTTTCGCCGGGGAGTTGGCTAGTTAATTAGTTAGTCAGTTATTCGATCACCCGGCGTTATCTTTTATGGCGCCTTCTTCCGCGTATACGCGTCGGCCAACTTTTATCCGCGAGGCGCGCGCGTAAACGAGCGCGCGTTTCCGTGTAAAAATATCATATCGCCTCTGAATATTCCAGCCAGCGCTCGATAAACTTCCTCTCTCTCTCTCTCTCTCTCTCTCTCTCTCTCTCTCTTGTCGAGGAGGAGAGAAATCGTCTATACATCGTAGATTAAAACACCGCGAAGTTAAATCGCTTTTTACGCTAAACTTTCTGCTGAAAAGTCTCTTTCCTTGGCAAATTAATCTTCTTGTGGCAAACAATCGTGTTCGAGTTTTCTCAAAATGCGGGATTAAATGAATTGCGGAGATATAAGAAAGCTTCTTACGTATCGGGGAATTTCTTCGGTGAAGCAGGATGTTATCGTTAATGCGCGTCATTCGCTCCGGGACGGCGCGGGCGCAATAAGGTCAGTTTTAGTTTTGACGTCGCTTATGGAATATATAATCAAAATAGTTCACCGCGGCTTCGTGATATGAGCGAAATAATAACAGAGATAAGAAATATCCAACTGCTTTAAACACGAATTTATTAGAATATTGTAGATATATTTTAAATTTAGTTTCTTCGGAGTTTCGAGATATCAAACGTACAAATGTACAAATGACATCGCGCGGAATATCGGAAACGAGAAAAACGTTATTTTTGTTAAGTCATAAAGGCGAGTTGAGGATGCAGTGTACGAAATAAAACGAATACCCAATAGAATAGACAATATTTAAATATGTTTTGCATGAAACCTACAAATGTCACGTGTTTAAAACATCGCTCGTCTATTATTTCGCGCTTTGTGCACAGTATCACGAACGCTCGGACTTTTCCCAAACGACCGCGTACATCACGACCGCGAGATATCGAGCGCAGTATAATATGGATATATATATATATATATAGTACATATTCTTTCTTCCGCTCTCCGCGGGGCAAGACTAAATTTATTTTTAATTAACGTGCAAATGAAATGCACCGGCCAGTGCTTCTTGCTTATCGGAGGCACCACTCACGGCCGTTGATAGGACGACCAACCGAGATTATTTGCATCCCGTGAGCACGCGCGCAAATCGATTGTTCGGGAAGTGAGTGACGTCGCGTCATTCGGGGAAACCGAGCCGTTTCTCGCCGTCACGCATTTAAGACGGGAATCGAGCGCGCGATGATAGTATAAGCTGCGCGCTATATTTTTAGCGAGACCGCTTTAAAACTTCGCCACTTATCTGTGAAAGAGCAGCGTATAAAATTCACATGTCGCGTCCACGAAAAGAATGTTTTCATTCTCGAAACAATTGCTCGGTGTTTCATAATTCATGTCACTCTCACACTTGCGTTTAGCACAGTTTCGGAGACAAATGTGTTTGTGCGAAATCTAATTTGTCTAATTTTGTCACATGTTTCTAAGAAAGAAATTTCTATTTATTCCTAAGATGTGACTATTGTTAGCGAAATTTGTCATTGTAGTCAGATTTTACTTTTGTGTACTCTCTGAGAAAAAGAGAGAAAGAGAGAAAGAGAGAGCTTTTATCAAGTTCTGTTAGTACAAATAATAAATAAAACACGTTTTATCAGAAAGATATGACAGTAACGAAGCGTATAATGAAAAAAAAAATGGATTTTGCTGCAGTAGATATTTATTGCATCGCAAAACGATTACCCCCTCTCCCCCTCCTCTCCCCCCGGTCTTCTCTAAAAGAGAGAGTATTTTTCGTGTAAAACAGACGCGACAATGTCCGACCGGCGGCATTTCCAACGAAGGGAACATCCACGTCGCTGATAAAGCGTTTTATCCGCGAAATTGATTTAGTTAGTCGAAAAACTGGCACCAAATGGCAGTCCTCTCGTAGTCGGAGTAATACGGATGCCTATATTACATTAATTAACGCCGTTGATACGCCGGTGATACGTGCGAAGCGCGCGTATCCACGGCCGTTACGTTAACGCATTAAATCGACCATTTCCGGTTGATTAATCGCCGATTGATGACCCTGCGCAGACTACATGCGTAATAAACTGATTTAGGTCGATGCTACTAACACGTAAAGCAAGTCGGAATGGATATACGCACGGATGTCCACGCGGATATTAGACATACACGTATACACATCAATATATCCGCGGAATAATTACTCGTTGTTGCGATGTTCAACTAACGCGATTTGACGATTACGATCCGTGGAATTTTTTTCCGACGTTTAAAAGTACACGAAAAACAAGATCAACTTAATTTTTAATTATACCGTATAACGCAAACATTGCGCAAACATGCAAAGTACACAGATAGAAAAAAAGAAGGGGGACAAAATACTCTTTAAACCATTAACTGTAAAGAAAGCAGGAAAACTCGATAAAATCAGGGATGTACAACGGCGTCGGAAAAAACATCAGCGTCCTTTTCTCGCACTGCTCGAGAGAGAGAGAAAAAGAGAGAGAAGTTTATTATTTCGAAAGACAATTAAACTTGTTCAGTAAATTAAGTGCGCAATATAGAACCGGTGTAGTTCGATATGGTTGCAGATCGCGTCAGCTGTTACGTGTTTGTCCGGGCCCTTATTATACGGAGTTATGAATTTTTGGGGGAAGGGCGGCGCGACGCTCAGGAAACGCCGTAACACGCCGGCGAGATAGCGTGGAGCTCTTGGTAGCTACAGAGGTGGTAGCTATTTAACGAGACCCACCCTACCCCCGGAAGACCGAGGGAAGGTGGGACTTTCTCTCAGTCTCGCCGTTTCTATTTTTCTCCCCCTCGGCGTGGCGCGGCGCGGCGTTTATGCAGCGCAACCCCTTGCCGTAGGTCGTAACCTTCCGGCGTGTCGAGGTAAGCAGACCGTACCAGACGGTTGCTGCAGCTGCACCGTGCTGGCGCCTAGCGCCAAACGATTTCCGTTCTGGCGATTAATCTCGGCAAAACGTCTGTGCCGGTTTTCTGTGAAGGATCTCCGCTCCGCGAAGTTCCCGGACGATGCAACGCGAAAAAAAAAACATTCGCACGTGTGTGACTTTGGACGACGAAATCTGCCGCGGCTTTTCGGTGTGAAATTCGCAGTAAAAATCACTCGATTTGGTTTTGTTTTTTGTTTTTTTTTTTTTTTTTTTTTCAAATAAATTATTTTAATGCGAGGAATCGGTCGTTATTATCGAGTATCGACCGCACACGTGAGGTGACACTGCAAATGTCAACGTTTTTATAATATGTGGAATAAAGTCCCGTGACTCGATTGTCGAATAAATATCGTTTTACACGGTTTTAATGTATATCGCCCGGCGGCGATGACGTAATTTAATTCGCTTAACCGCGCGAGCGCTATCACATTTTTTATTTCAAATTTTGTTTTTAATATCTCTCGTCACGCATATATATATATATAATATATGTATATATATGTATGGGCGAGCGCGCAGTCGAGTTTAAAATGCGAAAGTTTTCCGCTCAGTGATATAGCCTATATATTTTCCAGCAATTAGTGTCACGATCTTTTTCTACTCGCGCCGCGCTTAACTTGGACACGCTCTGTCACTCCGGTACCCTTCAATCCCAGTTGTCTGCTATTCGGATGCGAGTAATTACGCGTCACTCATGGCTCTTACGATCGACGAGCATGCCGGCGAAGTTTCTCCTCGTTTCGAGCTCGCCGAGCCAGCGGAACTTCTGTCGCGGGAATGAAGTGCCTGACTTTGCCCGACGCGCGCAACGTTCTCCCTCGTCTCGTGATCATTTCGAGTGTCGATTTATCGCCG
Source organism: Pseudomyrmex cubaensis (assembly GCA_014825685.1). NCBI lineage: Eukaryota > Metazoa > Arthropoda > Insecta > Hymenoptera > Formicidae > Pseudomyrmex > Pseudomyrmex cubaensis. Next base: position 4,327 of record QVOA01014825.1, read on the forward strand.
TAACCACGTCACGGACTTCGTAAAACTTCGCGTCCGAATCCGCGAGAGAGAGAGAGAGAGAGACGAAAAGGCTGCAATTACTCAAATTTTTCGTTCGGGGTGGTCAGTGTTGCAAGCGAAAATTGATTGACCGAAGCAAGCAGCTCTACGACTTTTGGCGACAAAATAAATCGATACGTAAAGTCAATATAAAGAGAAAGGATGAGAATTGATAAGACAAAAAGTTACATGTAGATAAAATAAATTTTTTTACACACATTTGATTTTGCATATAGAGAATATAAACGGCTCTGAATTCGCTTATCTTCAAACGTTCTTTATTATACGCGCCCTATCTTGCCAATGAAACAAGCGTCGTTATTTCCGGTCGTCATAATTCCGTGAAGCCGATACGCGGCCGCTCGCGCAATCCCATCTTCCACACACAGATCCATCTCTTGTTCGGAAAAGATAACCTCGCGCAGAGAGTATCTCTCTTGCGGAGCGCATATAAAATTTTGCCTCAAGACGTACGTGTACGACGCGGCGGTGCGTGTATATCCCAGACGGACGGACAGTTCGTCGGAAAGCCTGTCGAATGCAACGGTGCGTGCATATGCAGCCGCCGCCGCCGCCGCCGCCGTCACCGCTGCCACATTTCATGTCGGCTTGCACCCGGGCGCGCGATGCAACCGCAGCAAAGCCGAGGCGAGCTCTCGTAGCTCGTTAGACGAGAACACGGCCAACGTATCGGTTAACAGGCCGCTGCTTACGCTGTTGAGACTTAGCGAAAGCCGCAGACCGTCGCTTATTAAACCACCCCTAATTATATTTCAATATGCGCCCGCGAGGTAGAGTACCCGAGGTAGGAGATTGGCCGAGAAGAGCGGGCGAGGAAAGCGGTGATATAGGGAGGGAGGGACCACGAGCTGCCGCGAGGGTTGAAACGGCGCCAAGGGCTGCGAGGACGCAGTCCCCGGAATATGCATCCCCTGTCGACCGCGAGACTCCGCCGTCCCCTCCTTCCGCTCGAACGCAAAGATGAATTTGCCGCTCCTTTCTCTCTCTCTCTCTCTCCTTCCCGTGGCAATTAATAGTTTCGTCTTCAATTAAAGGAGGATATTAAAATCGCGTTATTCCGCCCGCAAACCCATCGACGAGTTTTCATTAAAGGCTGTTGCCGATGTAGCGGAAATTAACAAAACCGCGTCCGGTAATGTTTGAAAATACTTAAGTGCTTGGGTTTTGATTAAAGCTGGAAAATATAACCAAAGATTATGAATTCTACTCTCTTTCTTAAGAATACTCTTTTTTTTGTTTTGCGCATGAAAGTTATTGTTATCTAAAGAAAATGTAATTTTTGTTCTCTGTTACAGGTGAGTTGGTTCTCGAAACCGCGGTTGCTCATGTACACATCGTCGTGTGTGATATTGTGCTACTTGTTATTATAGTGTAAGTGTATGTGCGCACTATCGTCGTACAAAATCGTCTTAGAGCCAAATAGAAAAGGATTTTAAAGAATTGTTTTTATATAAACTTTTATATAAATAGATAACTAATGCAATTAGTGTGTGAAATACGTTTTATAAGAGTCGTTCTAACTTGAGATAGTCTCCTGTTAAATTATCCAACACTTGTCACATCATCTCACTAATTTAATACCGTAAAGACCATTAATTTGCAAACGAAATTGCAAACCTTTCCCGGAGCTTTCCCGAGCGGGGCGAACTTCCTTGTTCATGTATTTAATACTTCGATCGATTGCGAGGTCTTTTATTTAAAGTGTTCCGCTACTCTTTCTCTTTATTTTCCCGATAATTCCTCATTAATTCCGCCGAGGTTATTCATCTCTTAGTCTTCATTTATGCGAAAAGTTTGCACTACCTCTGAATATCATTATCCACGTAGCACCCTTTTCTCTCGACTCCTCCGGGCGATTTGATTCCATTGTTAAGGAAGAAACGGCTCCTGAGGAAACTTTCTTCCTTGTATCGCGTAGTCTTAGCGAGCTCTCTTTCCAAGACAAGAACATAATATATACATATATATATATATATATGTATTTATTTCAACGCGTTGCTGCAAGAGATTTTGCAAAATTAATAAAGATGATCTTGATTTTCCGCAATCACGTGATATTCTGCCAGGTCGCGAAATCATTCGCCATATTCGAATATGTCTCTCGTAATGTGACAATATACGTGTAAATTAATCGATCGCAGATACTAATACCTGCAAATTTGCATAATCCAACATCCAAATAACCAAGTAACCTAATATGCTGATAAGCTGCAACCCCAAAATTCTATGTGCTATAGTAATAACGCGTTTTAACGCTTAAATGCATACACGAGTATATATTTTAATCAAATGCACATCTCTCGTCTTCTCTCGCTTGTTTTTCTAAAAATACAGTATGTTTGTAATTGTTATTTTTATTTTATACCGTACTATTAGAGTAAACATATTTTAATGAAGTAAAACAAAATACTTTATATGTGCATTAATAACGCGTATTTTTTATATATTTTTTATATAATATAGTGCTGTATTTTTTAATTTTGTAATTATACGAATCTCACGTACAATCAACTCTTCGATTTTTAATAAAAATACTAATATCGCGTAATGGAAAAAAAAAAAACAATCACACACAGGTCTTCGAATGAAATCTCTACGTGTACATAAAATCTCCGTTGTTTCATATTTAATGAAACGTCGAACATTTACTTTCGCGGTATTATCGAAAACGACCGGAGGTGAGTGTGGAACAGTTATCGTATTACACAAAATGTTATCGCACGAGATCGGCACGGACACGACGACACGTCGATGCTCCTTTTGCGCCTCGATCCGCTCTCATCTTTGGCGCGAACAAAATCTACCACCCTCTGCCTCCTCCCGCTCTCCATTATCCGTGAAAACCTTCCACTCTCTCCCTCGCCGCTCGTTTCGCACCTACCCCTTTTCACCTTTACTCACCTCGGATTATCGATTGCCCCGGGCATCCTTTCGTACATGTGCAACGCACCGTCCGACACAAGCGCGTTCAAGGTAATAGCTGTGATTACGGAGGGATGATCCCATCAGGGCTTACGAGACTTTTAACGAAACTTTTCGACCGTACGAATTCCGGTACGCCCTGAGGCCGCAGGCGTGTACGTATTGTATATGTACGTGTACATGCTGGCTGTTAGTGGAAACGTTATTTTCGCGGAGCCGGTGATGTAATGCGACAATAAAATTGCAATTTGATAATGAAATCGCGAATGTGTAATAAACGTTTTACAGATAATTGCTTACGACGCATTCCGGGGAGGGGGAGGGAGGCGAACTGGAAAATAATTCGTCATTTTTACAAACAAAATGAATTTTGATACGTGCATGTGTTCGCGCTTTCTTCGCGTCTAATTATTCTAATTGTTAAAAAAAACTTTACGTGCAAATGCGCGATGATTACAATTACGCGTATATCTCTCTTTGAATTTGTAAAAACATATTTACGGTCACAACAACACTTATATCGCAAACATCAATTTTGTGTTGAGCAAAGCGTTCGTAAAACTTCAACCTCGCGGCTAGTTTAAACGAGACAAAGGGATAAGGAACGTTTGACTACAAGCGTTTCGAACAGGTGTGAAATCTGGCGCAAGCACGAGCAATTGCGCGACTGACGCGCGCGGAGGCGGTGTAAAGCGCGTATCGCGATCCATCACTCATTAAGCGCAGCTGCGCTCGCCCGATTTCCATTGTCGCCGCACCTGCTCGTGCGTGTTTCGCGAATATGTCGACGCGTTGTTTTCCATCGTGTAGAATTGCCACGCGAAAAAGTCGGGAAAATTTTAGACACTCCCGGGTCTCTCTTTCGGACAAGTCAAATTTATTATTTTCACACGTCGGAAAATCACGTCGATAAAAGTATCGAAAAAACACAAGTTTTAGTTTGTTTTTATCGGAAGGAAACAATTTTTACTATTAGACAAAGTTAACTTTTTCTTTAAATAAATAAAATTCGCAAATATACACGTGTGAGATATTATCAATTGCGTGCGACGTGATTTCTTGTTAATCTTAAATCCTTGTTCCAAGTACTCTCTTGAAATAAAGTGACGATTAAAGAGCGAAACACGATTTGTATCGCACAGGGGGGAAAAAAAAACAAGAACGCGTCAAGTATTCTTAACACTTGTTCATTACATTACACGATATGATTTACCGATTATTGTATAAAACAACCGCTTTTGTACGTGAAAGTTTGTTACGAGCCATTATACCCGGAGAAACGTAGAGAAATCTAACATCGCGAGCACGCGAGGAAGGTAACGCGCGATAGATATATAGATAGATAGATAGATAAAAAGATAAGTGAAATAATACAGTCGGGATAAGGCAGATCGGATTGATTGATAGCGTTTACTATAGCGTGACTAATGGCTATATTTTTCTACGAGGATAGTCACCTATCCCGGGGAGAAAATGTGACGCGCGCGCTACGATAAAACACATCGTTGTCTATTCAGGTTAAATGTAACCGCGTAACAACAAGCATTTGCATATTAGCGTGCGACGCGCTTTGAAATTACGACTCGAATTGACACTTGGTGAAATTATTTGATATTTCGTGTGTAATAGATTTTTTTTTTTTTTTTTACGACGATTTCCGCACGAATCAGAGTTTCGGCACCAAGCCGCGTTTGATAAATCGATCTTCGCGACACCTTATCCCTCCAAGACAATGCGGCTTTCAAGTTCGACTTAAGTATTGATCACGCGAAAAGGAGCCACCCCGGGGGATGATAAATCGTTCGACGAGTAAAAAATTAATCTCGGGGAGGAAAACGGTGTATAACATTCCCGCGCCATTGTCTCCGCCATCCCTGCGCTTCTTTCCTCCTTGTTCGCGAACGACAATTCATCGAGGCATTTGCACCTTTGGCACGAAGGATGTTGGCGACCCGAGTGATTAATGAGGAAACCGGAGTTTTGATTATGGCGGACCGGGGAGAGGGTGGCTCCCGTCATGCAATTAGAAGATGAATCATTCCTAAGCTCAAATCATAGTAATCCGATGAGACAGGCGGGAGACAAGAGAATGGGAGGCTTTCGCGCGAGAGAGGGAAGGTGTGATGAGAGGGCCGATTATTTATAATCGTGCTCGATAGCACGTATTCATAATGTCGAGTATTAACGTGTCTCTTCGTAAATTATGGCGTAAACTCAACTTGGATTTTTGCGAAACAGTTGCGAAACCGATACCGTAAAATTATTTCGCGCGTTCATTGATATTTCTATTTTTCCTATCAATCAGCATTACGTCATTTTCTTTTGTTGAAACTCGTTTTTCTATTCGGTATTACAATTGATGCGTAAAAGCCAACGGTGTAAATTATTATTAACGACGGCGAAAAAAGGGAAGAGAGTCGGCTAACAGTAACTACATGCTCTTGCATATAACCTCGGTTTGTTCATTCACTTTCAATTTGATGATATTAATTTTCAATATTCACTGACAAATTGGATGATAAAATAATAGCTTCGCTAATCTGAATTCTTGTCGCAATTTTTAATATTTTAAAAAAGAGATCGAACACTTCGTTATTCTCTCACATTTTTGCGTGTTGATTGTTTACGTTTGGATTGAACTGGGAATTGTTCGGCGCAGCGATTTTGCCTGAGTAAGTAACCGGCATGCGGCGGTTGTCTTTATTAAAGGCCATCATTACGAAGCCTTTCAGAATCTCGCGAAATATCTGCGAATCTCATTGAGAGACAACCGGCGTGTTCGCATTCGAGCGAGAGAGAGAGAGAGAACTCGCAGGATCTTCTCTTCGTGGTAATCATCTCTCGCAGGCGTGTTAATTGCGACACGTAAGGCTATCAAGCAAGCATTGTCGTTGGCTAATTAAGAGATGACTTCAACGCGCGCTAGGTCGTTCGCGACGTCTGCCAGCAGCAGGATTAATTAAGCCGAATTGCCTCGCGGAGATAAGCTCTGAGATCTCATAACTGGATTCAATCCGCTCCTTCATATTTCTTTCTCAGTATCGTTTGTCTAATCTCAAGGGAATATTAAAAGACGTCCATTCCGTGTGCGCGCGCGCTCGCACTAAGTATGATGACTCGCTGTATTTAAGCACTTTGTCTCGTGCGAGTTGATAAGAAACAGACAGAGACGAAAAGCGAGAAAAGGAAAGAGAAAAAAATATTATTCAAAAATATTATTCAAAGTAGTAAATATTATTTAAAATAGTAGCAACAATTCGTTCCGTCTTACACACAATTTACAAGAAAATGTGTAATAACAAAATTTTCTGTATCTCATACAGATCGTGCCAAGCAAAACCGTTCGAGCGTTCAATATTTCCGAGTGCGCACGATGTGCATTACCGTGATTTAATATATCGTTACCAGAGATAATGGAACATTAGCCGCTTCTAAAATTTGAACGAACGACGCGATACCTATATTTCGATGGCCCCAGCCAAAGAGAGAGAGAGAGTTCGGTTTTCAGCAGACGACTGGCAAACGGTTTAGTCTCTGTCGTTCAAGCGCGGAATCAAGACGCATACACGTCGCGCCCGACAATTGCGTCAATCTCGTAAATTCATCGTCGCCGTCAATTTGTCCGCGTCAACCACTTCGTCGGAGTAGCCGGTTTCTCTCTCTCTCTTTCTCTCTCTTCCTCTCTTTCTTTTTCTCTTTCCGCGCGAAAGATCCAGCAGACCGTTGAATCGCGACCAGCTGGTGGACCAGCGCACAAACCGAGCACTGTGCCTGGTCGCGACGTGATTCTCGTGAGAGAGCCACAACCGGAACGTGGAAGCAGAAAGAAGGAAAAAGCCAAGACGCGCACGAGTACGCGCGAGGAACGCCGCCATTGGCTCCCGCGTATATCTCTTCCCCTTGGCACACAATGGCGCCGATTGTTTATCTCAAGATCGCCGCATTCATGAAAGCTCATCGTCGGGGCTGCTGCAGTCTCGACTTGCATGTACACACACATACACATCATATATGTATATATAATATATATATATATATATATATATATATACATGCTCCATCGTGCTCCCGACATCAACTGCCGTCATTGTTCCCGCGCGTCGTCATCGTCATCTCGAGAGATGGAGAAGATTCGCGGAAGAGGTGAGGTCGAGGATCGAGCGTCGTCCGCTACAGCGAGTGTCGATTCAATAAACTGAAGAGGTTCGTTCTCGGACGAGAATGTCGGCAGTTAGAGAAGAGGAGGGAAGTGTTTTTGCGAGGGGAATATATTTAGAATGAAATATTTGAAAATAATCTTCGCGTCAAATACACAGCCGCTTCTTCAATCTTTAATGGCATCTTACATTTTTGCAGTCATCAAAGTCAATTCACGTCTGAAACTTCAAAGTACCACCCGCTTCCCATTGTGCAACTGGCATAAATAGAGAGATACGAGACGCACCGGGGAAGGGGGATGCTTTATACGGAGAGATAACATTACCTGTCTCAGAACCGCACATATTGCTAATCTTTAACGACCCCTCCTGGGGGCGCCCTCATCCCTGAAATACCGGGGAGCGGAAGTCATTCCCGGGATGTGTGTGCGCACACATGGATGTGGGTATGCATGTAGAACCGCCGAACGGTACGTGCACGCACGATCGAATATACGCGTCTCCACTGATCCGCGATTCGGGCCTGTCACCGACCTCTTTGCCTTTCCGACTCCGGATTCGTTTGGACCTTTTTGTCAGTCCGCGCGCGCCGGAAGCTTCTCTTCCCGGCTCGCCATGATGCGGAGCGCGCCCGGAGCCCCGTTCCGTCCGTAGGGATTTTGCGCCGCGCCCGGTCTCGTCGCATAAAGGGTTGCCTACGGATGATGTAGTGCCGTGTTTATTGCGTCCTATTTGCTCCTCCGCCATCAGCGTTACCGCAATAGCGCGGAGCTCTCTCTGTCTCTCTTTACTTCTCTCTCTCTATCTCTATCTCTCTCTCTTTCCCTATCTATCTCTCTTCTCTCTTCGGGGTCTGTGTGCTCCAGCGCGTTCTCGCAATGGCCGACGGGCGTGTGTGTGTGTGTGTGTGTATGTGTATGTGTGTGTACGTGTCTGTGTGCTGAGCTGGCTCAACTCTCGCTCCGCAGGAACTAATTACAACGAACCCCGGCTTGTTGGCCGAGAGAGTGCAATGTTTTCGTTCTTGTGCCCAGTGGTGTACCGTCCGTTTTACCGCGGCCACCCTCTCCCTCTTCCTCTTTATCCCTCGCTTCCTCTCATCCTTCTCTCTCTTTCTCTCTCTCTCTCCCGTCTCTTCTCTCCCGCGAATCCCCGATTCCTCCTACCGCGTCCCGCGGCACCCTCGACGCGGTTCCCCTTCATCCCCGCCCCCTCGCCACGAATCCCAGCGACGATACCTCGACGCGACTGTCCTCCACGCCTCCTCTCTCCCGTGGGATTTGCTTACAATGCGGAATCCGCCCGGGGGGAGAAAAAAATTTCAGCTTTTTGAAACCGGGACAAAAGAAGCGACTAGAAAATCTGGGAGAAATGCGTGGCGCCGTATTGCGTGCGTAGCTAAGCGCTATACAGCGGCGACCGACGGTACGTAGTACCGTATGTATGTATCTATGTGTGTATACGCGGGGATGATCTATGACGAGCGGCTTGTGTGTAGAAACGCGCATTACGAGCAACTCTGGAATTGTTTTCCTCGGCAATCGTCGATTTCTGTGCGACGACCGCACGCCCCGGCAGAGTCATTAAAAATCGAGAATAGCTGACGACGAGTAAGTTTTATGCGAAGATTCGAAACGAAATTGTCGCAATCGACAAAAATAACGAAAAAAAAAAAAAAAAGGATATTTGTAGAAAAATATCCGTTTTACGATTTTTGTTGTGATCGTTTATTTTATACGATCACATACGTGGATAATATTGTTGTTTCTTTTTAATTTATATATATTTTTAATTTATATATATATATATATACAAATACACGTGCGCAGCTTTGCGTTTGTGACAGCGCGCGATATGCAATTAATCAAAAAAAAAAAAAAAAAAAAAAAACAGCGAAATTCAAACATCGATCTTCCTCTCTCTCTGGTTGATCGCAGTGCGCGCATTTCATGTTAAAGTTACGTTTGATCGATACAAAGTCACGTGGAGAAGCGCCTTCATTTTTTTATTTATTTTTTTTTTCGAGGCCCGTCAGATTTATGCGTAACAGGTCATAAACCTGTGAAGTGCGCGTTTTCCGTGCGTCAACAAAATAAAATACGTTACAGTCGACTCGGAAAAATCGTAAATTTTGCGAGTGTGAAAATACACGCCTCGAGTACTATTTCTTTTTATCTCTCGGCTGGATCAAAACTCTTGAACTCTATCTCTTGAACTCTTTCTGAACTTATTCTAGTTCTCCAGCTATTTAAATCCTTCGCGTTATATAAGGATAATCTCGTCTCTTTTCTCACGATATTTCGGTCATCTCTCCTTCGAGTCGCGATCTCCATCCGTCCGATGACATCTTATTTATCTTCCGTTATCGATTTGACGCGCGACAATCGCTAATTACATCGCCCAGCGACATGGATACGGGCGGCGCCTGTTCCGCAGATAAAACACAATGGTTCGAAAAAAAGAGAGGGGTGAAGGAAGGGCGAACCGTGTGCTCGTTTGTCGCGCGTCGATACGATAAAAACGGCATTGATATGCGTTGCACAGCTTGCGTCGTTTTATTTGTATGATGCATTTTCGAGGGGGAGAGAAACGTGTGCTTAGGGAAAACGAGGGGGAGCGAGAGGATTGACGGAGACAGCGAAAGGGCGCGAAAGAGAGAAAGAAAGAAAGAAAAGGATAGGCGGCGATAACAGAAAAAAAGAGAGGAGGAAACGAGAGTTTTCGATGATTGATAGATGCCAGCCGATTGAAAACCGCGCGGATGTCTGCGAATGAATTTCACGTGCGGATTTGTGCGCGACGGAAGGTTCGCGTCGTAGATCTCGCGCATGGTCGTTTTCATCATCGCTCCGGAAGTGACACCGCGTCGATACATCGATATAACGTAAGATACGTTCGTTGGAGGCATTATTATTGCAACCGTTGTTGATTTCTGTCGGCGTTCGCGCGCGTATCGAGATTCTGGAAAAATTTCTTCTTTCAATGCAAAATAACGCACAGCTGTGTCCGCAAATATAATCGAATTTTAAATTATATGAACTATGAATCATCTTCAAAAATATCTACAATATCTGTCATATAGCGCATACGCGCGTGTGTGTGTGTGTGTGTGAAAAATATATACAATAGCGCGTCAGATTAAAACAAAAAAAAAAAAAAAGAAAAAAGCAAATGTCGCGCAAATCCATCGAATTTCTGTAAGTTCGCGCGAACGATAAAATAGTGGCGGTTGAAAAAACAAAACTGCAAATGTCATCCGGTATTTATCAGTATGCGCGACAACCGATGTAAAACAATACTCATTGAGAATATTTATGCGCGTGTTCGCATATCAAATCGATGTTTAAACCAACTATTCTTTTTTACATTGGTATCATTTATCTAACAAATAAACGGATTGTCCGACAATTTTTTCCCCGGCGATGACGTCGACGCGGCGCTTTGTAACAATATCGTTTCGGCTGTATCCGGTTGGCCTAAATGGGCAACCGATTATAGAAATCTGGCACGATCACAAGCAGGCGTGTGCCGATCCGAATGAAAATGTGTGCGGATTCTGTGCGCACGTGTGTGTATGTGTGTGTGTTGTAACAGCGCGGCGCGAGTTTACAACCGGGAATGCAACGTTAACGCTGCAACGTGATATCCTCGGAAAAAAGTATTTGCTTCGTTCTGTTTGCATCGCACGGATGCACCGTCATCAAAGTGCCAATAACTGACCTCATTGTTTTCGTTCGAAACGCGCAATAACCTTGCGGTATAAATAAATGTACACGACACAGGAAATAGAGAGAGACAGAGAGAAAGAGAGAGAGATAGAGAGAGAGAGAGAGGGAGAGAAAGAGAGATGTACATACATGTTGTACATAATGACATTCAGCAGCAGGATTTTCTGTAGTTTTACACTGTAGCTTACGTCATCGCGCATACACGCGCAATTATTATTATTTCGGAATTTTAATCAACATAATTACATTCATGAAACTGTTAGTAAATTAATGTGGTCGCGTGATTAATTTTCCAGCGAATAAAACTTATATTATAATTTATTTTGGAAGTTGTCAGATTCGCGTCTTCTTTTTTTTTTTTTAATTTGGATAAAATAACCCCGCGAACGCTTTGTTTATCTCGATAGCGTTTCTCTCTTTTCGCAAGCACGTTGTTTCAGAACTGTGCTTATTTACGAAGCAAACGTCGTCGTTGCTGCGCGCTTGTACGTACGATTTATTTCGAGAGCGCCAACCGTATAATTAAAAGGTCGATGGTTATTCTGGAAGCTAAGACCGAACGACTGTGCACATATCTTAGCAGAAAGAGAGAGAGAGAGAGAGAGAAAGAGAAAGCGTAAAATAAATTTGTATCCCAACACAAATTGACATCTTAATAGACGTTTCGAATTATCCGGTTATACAGATCTTTAGCGATATTAGTATCGTTCCAGATAAAGACGGCGGAATATATACCCCGCGCTACGCCGAAAATAATTTGCAGTTAGTAACTACGCATTCGATCGTTATTCGACCGTAACAGATTTATGATGTCGTCCTAATTTCCAAAATTCACTCATCGAACGGTCATATAAATAACCCGAATTGATTTGACTTAACCGTATACACATCTATTCGTGCAAAAAATTTACTCTTTACAAACCGTAAATTCAATAAGAAAAAAATTGATTCAATTTTTGTTTTGTTTTGTTTTACAGATTGGTCGTTTGTTTTATATTTGCGTGAGAGAATAATATGCGAAGGAATTATCGATAAAAAGTTTTTTTTTCACACACACACACACACACACGACGCAACGAGCGCACAAATTTTCTCGATGATTATTTATCATCACAAGCAAACACACGATGTTGCGCGATGTTGTTTGTATATATACGTTGTAATATTCCGCGGTGATATTTGACATGGTTCGTTGCTCGCCACAAAACCGATTTGTCTATCACGTTGCACCAAGGGGAGAGAGAGTCAAATCACAGAGATAAATATCGTCAGATTGCAACTCCGCGATGAGAGAGAGTTAGAGAGAACCAGTAGCTGTGCAAAACACAGATTGATGAACGCAGAATTATACATAAATACGGGGAGAAGGGGAGGGGGGAGGGAGAGAGGGGTTAAATGCGCCGTGCAACGCGTAAGCCACACACGTAAAAACGTGTCACGCGCGCATTATTGTTCCGATTTACAATAGTAATCGGTGGCGCTTGTTCAACTTCAACCTCAGCCCGGAATCTCCGGATTTAACGCTCGCTTCCGCTCTCTCTCTCTCTCTCTCTCTCTTTCCGCGCGATTTCCCGGCGGAGAATGAGGAGGAGCGTCGAAATAAAATGATACGAGTGAATAATAACACCACGCGCGGCGCGTGCACCGAAAAAAAATAAAAAAAATAAATAAAAAAATAAAAAAAAACATACAATGTTCGACCGAATCGCGCGAGTATATCGCATCGATGTAATTTCAGCCATAGAGCGAGATACGCTCCCTTCCTCTCTCTCTTCCTCGTCCCTTACTATCCTGTCTCGCCCTGGTTACAAAAACGCGAACAAGATGTGTGTGTGTGTGTGTGTGTGTGTGCTGCGATAGCGGGATGGGAGGCGTTAGGGGGAGGGAGCGATTAATGCGAGCAACGCGAGAGCGCACGAACGGCCGGAGGGCAGCTCGAGATTTCGCAGAACGCGTGCGTGTGTGTATGCACGGAACGCGCGCGGCGCGCACTGACTGCTATACGAGCACCGCGAGTATTGTTATCGCTGCGCCAGCTGCCAGGGCCCCATTTCTGCTACCCTTACGTGTATGTGTGTACCTGCAGTCCGGAACTGCTGTTCGTCCGCAACACAAACGTGGCGTATAAGGGAGAGAGAGAAAGAGCGAGCGAACTTCTCGCGTGGCGCGCGTACTCGCGGGGGACGATGCGGCGCGGGGCGCCATATCGATGATATCGCCGGAATGTATTCCCGTTGCCTCGAGGCGATTAGACGACCGATGAGCTACTCGCGTAACCCAGTAGTCCCCGATTGAAGGATATAAATTAAATACCGGCTAAACTCACTCAGGGATGATACTTCGAATTGCATCAATTTGCGACACGCGGTCGGTTTTCTTTTTTTTTTTTTTTTAGATATTATTTGTATCAGTAAATAATTGGTATATATCAAGCAATTTTGTGAATTGTGACTGGAATGTAATCTTCGCCTCTTAATCACGGATTCAGACAGGCTTTTCCGCTTCCGTTGCTGTAAATGCCGTTTATTCTCTTCCATCGGAAATCCGTAACAAGCGGGACTTGGAAGTTTCCTTTTCGGAGGAAAAGGGCGCCTTTTGCGTACGCTTTAGTGAATACCCCGGAGACCGACCCTTCGGGAGCCGGACCCTCGAAAACCTGCGGGAGAATCCCGGATCAACCGTCGGCTGCTCGACGAAGCCAATCAAGCTTACAGAAACTTCTTGCACGGATTCTGGTGTCGTTTTCTCTGATTACGCGCCGCGCCCGGAAAACCCGCGCGTTGTTCGCTCGGTTCAGCGTCATTAAATGTCATTTAACAACGTCTTCAGAGATTGAAACAATCAGTCTCGCTATGAAGATGTGCGCTTTTTCTCTTAGAAGAAAGAGACACAATATTCTATACAACAAACTGTGAAATTACCATGTATTTATAACATTTTTTATATCTTTGTATAAGTCATACATCTCACAGACGTGGCATTCCCTGTTTTTATCTCACGTTTCCGTTTTTTCGATAAACTTTTTTTGGAGGGTTAGATAAGAGCGAGAGAAAGAGAGAAAGATGTATTTCCAACTACATCTGACCGATATAGCTAGAACTGGCTCTATACGACCGAGTTTCGGTTTTTCCTTCAACCGTCAGTTTGCTCGATATCGCGTTACACTTTATTCGGGACGGGAAAGTATTTTCCCAACCCCTGGAAGCCACCCCTCTCTGACCGGGGGGGATGAGGCCGAGAGAGATAATTCTTCGCTGCAGCGTCATTAACTTCTTCTTATTGCGCGAGTTACACACCCCCAAAACGCATCCATCCTGGATATAGAGGGGTTCAGTGGTGCGGGTTCGTTTCGATCGAACGACCCTCCTATGCCATTTGTAGCTCATCGATCAACGACGCGCCGGCGAAAAGAATACCCGGGCATCCACACCTCCGCGAGCACGGATTTCCTCCGTAATCGAGTTTGTTCTCGATTATCGATGGTCGCACCTCCCGGGAAACACCATCTTCTCCCTTCGTTCTTCCCCGTTCCTCGTCGGCGCGCAAAATAACGACGGGGAATAGCGAAGGTGCGAACAATTCGCATCGCGCTGATGGCTAAAAGCGCTCCGTAAGAGATTTTGTGCGAGAAGTTTGTGTGTCCTCGGCAAACTGTTAAAATTGACACAGTAATTTGGCGACGACGTTTTTGTTTGCATTTATTTCAAAATCGAGGAATTAGAAACGATCGAAATGCAACACACTCATTTCGAAAACAAGTCTTGAACAAAATTTCCCCAAACTAACGATAAGATATATATATATCTATATAGAATTGAAACTGCTTCTCCTCTCCCGGATCAGAACCTCTCGACTGTCTCGTATCAACTGCGGAACTCATTGTGAACAATAACGATAAGGCTATGGGAACTTTGTGGTATTATGCGCGCCCCGTGAGCACGATCCCACCAAATTCCTAACCCGACAATACAATCTAATTTCACACGTCGAGCTCGAACTATACGGGCGTTCGTTCGCACATATCCCGAGATCAACGGTGCGGCGTGCGCGAGAAATTTGCGGGACTAATCGAGAAAGCGATGGGGGAGAGAGAGAGAGAGAGAGAGAGGAAACCCATTGCCGATCTCTCTTTTAGTATCGCGTACGTTCGTTCCCGCGGGCGCGGAACTTTATGAAGCGCGCGCGTGTCTCCCGCTGCACACGCGGCCGATCGATCTGTCACGGCGTCAGTCTGCAATATCATAAAATATTATATCCGGTAATGATATTCATATATCGCGCGCCCGGCCGACGAATGCCAATACATGAAAATGCGCATCGAGGGGAAAAAAATAGAAAGGGAACGCACTGAGTCACCGCGTCTGCTCCCGCGAGTAAAGACTCGGGGTAATCCCCTTCCTTTCGGATGCACCACGCGCGATCATCAGCGTCTGGGGACACGCAAAGACGAAGGGGCCACCCACCCCTTCTCTCTCTCTCTCTTTCCCTCTCTTCTTTTCTCTGACCGCATCCTAATGAAATATCTCGTATGCGAAATTGACAGCAATGAAATAGAGCGATGGACTATACGAGAGCTGCGGTCTTCAGATTTTTCCATCCCTCAGGAGACCGGAAAAACCGCAAAGGCTCGACTAGCTTTTGTCGCCTAAAAACCCTTCGATAATCCGTTGGGCGTGTTGTGCAAAGCGCGTGACGGCATTTGATGGCACTTTTTCGCACAACCGGCAGTCATGAGAGCAAGGAGTGCGATGTAGAGAAGTCGAACAGTAAAAGTGTGTTAAATTATTATCAATTTTCAAGGATATTTGATAAAAAAAAAATAATTTCCATACAATTATTAATTAAAAATATTTTATACATCTTGAAATATGCATTTTTTTTTCAATTTTTGCGCTCGCGTATGCAAAACGCGGTATAATAACTGCGTTTGCAGTGGAATTCAACGCAATTTACTCATAACGGATTAAGAAATATATATCGCTCTGATTCAAATGGAAATTAATTTTCGTCCGACGAATTATCCAACCGCCGTAAAATACGTAATCGGATCGGACGTCGATAGCCCGATAATATTTTTTTTTTTTTTTATTATTTCCCGTATTCTTCTGTTGTTATTGTTATATCTATCTATTATACGCGGAACGGGGGCTGCACGCGGATCTAGAAAAATCTTTAGGCTCCGCGCGCCGAGAACGAGCGAGGATATTTCTGCCGCGGAATGGCGCTCGTAAAAATATGAGGAACCCGTCGTAAAACGTAATCGCCGATTAGCCGAGAGCGAAGTCCGGACGCCACGGGGTCCTACGGGAACAGCCGCGCATACAGGGCCGGCTGAAGCGGGGCGCGAACTTGTGCGACGCCGAGAAAGAAGTTTTTCGCGCGCGCATATATGTATATACGTGCGCGGTGCGCGAATGGAGCGAGGAATGGACGATAAAGAGCGGAGAATCGTAAAAGTAACGGCGAACGAGCCGCACGCGCTTAGGAAAAGCGGAAGAACTTGTCGCCGCCGGGGACGCACGTGAGAAGACATTTGTGGTAACGAAGGAATCGTCGATAATCATAAGCCGCATCTTTCAGGCTGACGCTTTTTGTTAAGCTGCAGGCAACGTGATAACGAATGTTAACGAGCCGCTAACTACGTATCGCATTTCTTGAATGTCGCGGATGAGTGCGCGCGAGAATTTTACAACGACCCTCGGTTACGAACGTAGAAAATAGTCGTCTCTAGATAACGCGGTTGAAATTGACACAATTGCATGTCGATCTAGATTACGCTTTATTTAAATGTGTGTGATTTCGCGCTAATATAATTTATGTCTCGTTAGTTGCGGACTTCATTGAATAATGTTTTCCCTTCCAGCCAGCGCAATATTTCTGGTCGTTTCTCGCCGAATAAAATCAACTTGTTTACATATAACGCGTAAGCATGAATGCATATACATGTGTATATAAAATTTTTTAAACATAAGATCCGACTATGAATATTACCTTAAATCCTTCAGAAAATTAGAGACATAAAATAACTCGTATATTTAGTCAAATAATAACGTCACACGGTTTTTTATCGCTAATTTACTCATTTAATGCTCATAAAATAATTATTGTTTAAAAGAAAAACAGTTTTATCTGCAAAATAAACTTCATTTAGTATTAATGAGATTATAACACACATCAAAATCATATAATTAAAATTAATGTGAAAAAATTACTGTAACGATAAATTGTACCTATTAAAATAACGCGCGCGCACACGTGAAAACAAGTTTTTTTTTGCAGAATAATTAATATTTAATTTTTCAGAATTTTTTTTCGCAAATTATCACGAGAGAAAGTTTGTTTTTGTTCGAAATCTCGATTATTAAAGATAACAAATGTAATTTTCGCTCAAAGCAAACAGCCTGCAAATATAAATGTACATCGAGACAAAAGCGATGTAGCGTGAAGTTGCGATTTCAGTTCAACAAGTTCAAGTCCTCGCGCAATGCCGCATCCGTCGCTAATTGCGCGGAAGCCATCGATCGCCGATACGCGCCGGTTAATGATTAATGAAGCCACGTCCGGGAGAGGGCAAGGGTTGAACAGGATCGCGCGTTCTACGGCCCTGTTAACACTGACCGACCTATCCTGCCCTCGGATACTGACCGGGGGTGGCTCGCGCAAACGGTAGCAATAAACGGCGCCGCAGACTCGGTCGAGTTTACCATCCGATGGAGACGCAAGCCGGCTGTAAAAGTGGATGCGTTGCACGAGAGAGAACGTATTTATAGTTAGAGGTTTCTTGGTTGCTCGTGCGTGCAGTCGCTTCAAAGAAGGGAAGCTTAGGAAAACTAGGTAGGTACGAAGGGAGAGAGACAGTGAAAGAGAGAGGAGAGAGAAAGAGATGATGATGGAGCAGTCACTTTCAAAGAAACGCGCCGTGAACTTCTCGCTAAGTACACAAAGTTTTGCATTGTATATTGCTGGTAAGTAAAGATGTTTGTAAAGAATTTTTATTTAACCAATTTTATATATAAACCAAAGAGAACGAGAAAAATGTTTAATAGAAAAATTTATACGCGAGTGAATTGAATTTGCAAGATAGAATAATAAATATTAACTGAATCGGTAAGATGAGGCTCTCAATTTTCGACTTTATTTAAGTCATTATTGTGTGTTTTAACGTTATGATGCAGCGCGCGAGTAATATTACGTGCTTCAAAAGCTCCTTTGAGAACCACTGTGTGAAGAGGTAAAAGAAACTTCGCCAAGCCGAAAGTATGGCGGCGGCCGCCGATCGAGGGCAACGGAACGAGTGATGAGAGAAGGGTTGGTGGAAGTGCGCGTAATAAGCGTCGCGAGGGGGAAGACGGGGGAGTGCGGTACAGTTAACCCGCGGTCGTAAATGCCTCCACGTAATTATTATGCCTGGCGTAACCAAGGTCAGCCACCTCCGATAATACGTCGACATGCGCCGGTTTACCAGACTGCGCTCCGGTGTGCACGCGCGTCGGTGCAGTTGGTGCGCGTTTTGACGGTGTCGGCATCTAATTATCCGGTTTGCAATTACCTTCACCGCGCGTCGTAAAAACCGCTGGGACGACTATTCGTCGCTTTTTAGGAAGCGCGGTGACTTTTCGGTTACCGCGCGCGTTTCAAAGAGGCGCGCCGCAATAACGAACTAACGAGCTCTCTCTCTCTCTCTCTCTCT
>QVOA01014826.1:0-14172 GCA_014825685.1 Pseudomyrmex cubaensis
ATATATATATATATATATATATATATATATATATATGTATGTGTGTGTGTGTGTATGTATGTATATATATATATATGTATATGTATATATATATGTATATATATGTATACAAGCATATTTCTGCACAACATCCTACAAAAACGGCTCTTATACCGTATTTATTTGTACTTCTAGTTAGACTTCAGAGCCTGAAGATTCTTTATTAATTATAGAAAAAGTAAACTGTGATTTCCGCAACCTCGAGGTTGCAAAACCCAGCGCACACACATCTCCCGGAACTACGTACGACAAGGTTGTTCGGTAACGCGCGCTTCAAGCAAATGCGCATCTTCCCGCGCTATATATATCCGTATATCCGATTTATAAGCGTGCCTTAGGCACCCGGATAATGTCTTTGCTGAAATTTCATTAGCGCGTCGTCCTATCAAACTGAAGTTATTACGCGGCGTGAGAAGGCCTATCTAACACGAATGATCTTAACTGCTGGAGAACATACGGTGCGGTGGAGAGACTCCGTATATATAACGTCTCTCAGTAGTGCGGAATTATATTCAACGTCGCAGAGAGATACCGTCACTCGGCGCAATCACGCCGTGATGGAACAGGTAATAGTTAATTATGGAGTTCATTAAATTCTTATGTGCATTGCGGGTGAACGTTGTTGAACCTTGACGAGCCCGGTGCACCGTGAAAAAAAAAAAAAAAGAACGAGAGAGACAGAGAGAAAAAAGAGAAGCGACTAATTAGGAATCCCTTCTTTTGACTTGTCCGGTCGTTTTCCCGAGTTCTTAAATTATGAAATTCCCAGCGGCAGATTTCGTAGGACACTCAAAACGATGAAAGGCGCGCGCGAAAAACTTTTCGCGAAAGTAGGACGATTCTACTACTCTCTCCGGTGGAGAGAAGTTTTCCACGTAGGCGTTGCGCCCCGCTCGTGAAAAGTCGGAGTAAGTCAAACGAGTAAAGTGGATCAAATTTTTTCACCCCCGTCTGTTTTTGCTTCTTCTTCTTTTTCGCATTTACGTATCACAACCTGTGAAGCGATCACTGTTTACTTAAGAAGCTGCAAAACAGTGAAAATGTGCGAGAATCGAACAAGTAAAATTAATAAAAATAAATTTGTTGTAATAAATATTAATAATTGTTACAACAAAATAATTATTTCGTATTACTTTCAAATTTGTCATTTAAAACTCCGTTTTTTTTTTTTTTAAATGCAATGCGCGTTTTTTTCCGCGAGGGGTAAACACGCGTTGCATCTCATTAAGAAACCCGCCGACGCCTCTGCTTTGTGAACAATCTTCGCGGGATGAATGCGGACTAAAGGATTAAACGATCGATCACAAAAGAGAGAAAGAGAGTTAAGGAAGTTTCCGTATGTTCCGCGCTATAGTTAACGCAACTTCAACGTAACTTTGCGCAAGCAAAGTCCCACGTCTTAATAAAACTTTCAAGTGTGTATACAGATTATTAATCCCAGTCTGCGTTATCCTCCTTATTATCCCGTTATCTCTCTCTCTCTTACGTTATATTAACACGGCTGACATACTGCAATTGAGATGAAAGGAACTCGCGATATAATGCCGCAAAGGAGACGAGATAGTCGCGGCGGTAATCGTGTCAGGTCCACTTAATGTTAACCAAACTATCATACCTCGAACCATCCTGACAAGAGGAAATCTGGTCGCGCACCCAATATCCCAAACATGCGATTGTGCTATCAACTCTTGTGCGGCTCACAATATACATCCCCATTACCGTATCTATTAATATTCAAGACAGCACGTTGCACACTTGCGACCGTTTGCGAATTCGCCAATTTACTTACCATCCGACAATCGTGTTTCCTGCTCGCAAACTCCTCACCCCGCGCGTACATATATGCATATTTCGCTTAATACAAAACGCGACAGTTTGCGATGACTGTATGCACGCGGTTCTCGATGCGAGCAGCAGGCGAGTAATACGAGAGAGGAGCTGGTTTTCTGTTTAAACGAAACCGGGTATTGTATCGACACGTAGCTAACGGAAAAACGTCGATCGGAGGAAAAAAAAAGAGAGAGACCGAATATCGATGCAAAATACCTATACGCGTCGCGTGAACGACGTCGATTCACGTCGTCGGGATGACGTTGTCGCGAACACGTAATCCCATTCATCTTGTCATCGAGCCTCCGAATTTCCGTCCGATGTACCTGGGCGCCCTCCCGCCCAAACATAGATAGATCGTACACGCCATTTCTCTCGCGTCGTTTATTATTACAGCGCGTCGTCGTGACTTCGATAAATCGCAATTCCTGATCGTTATCGGTGGCAAATATACGCGATCTGAATCCCGACGTGTGAATTTCGAACGAAATAATCCGCGACACGTGAATCGTCAAGGAACCGTCGACAGCGCTCGCTCGCTCGCGCGCGCGAATTACATGCGCGAGAATTCAATGTGCTTAATGAGAATTCGATGTCGATTAAACTCGCCTCTGGCTTAGTTAAACGTACATGCGCCCGGTCGATTTTCGACCGAGAGAACGACCGAGAGTCGATCCGCGAGCCTAAAATGGCAAACACACAACTGGCAGCGTTCTGAAAACTGATTCATTGAAACGTAACTAATATATTAACCGTTTACATATAAACCGATAGAGAAACGCACGCGCGATATAACTCCTGCGTGTGAATTGTTCTTGAAATCAAAGCTATTAAATTTCAGCAGAAGTTCACTTGCGCGTTAAATTTCCAATATAATTTCTTTATACAATTTGATACATGAGTACGAAGTATCTTCATTGCGATAAAATGCGCGTGTGTTAAGAGTCGATTATCTCGATTTGTCTCGATGTTTATTGTTGTTGTTCTTCCGCGACGCCGATTGGTTTTCGACTATTTGCGTTACAACTGACAATTCGGGATTATGTGTCCGAAAAAAAATGGATTAAATCTAATTTAAATCTAACGAGATAAAAAAAATGAAAAAATAAGTCTAATTAGATCCAACTTGGATCTAAATAGATATACAGTAGATCTAAACAGATAAGTAGATCTATGCAAATTTACACTTTATTTATCCGTAGATCTATTTTAGATCTATAGTAGATCTACTCAGATTTATTATATTCTGCTTAGATCTAAGCAGATCTAAGCAGAACTAAGCAGATCTGAGTAGATCTAAAGAAGATCTAATGATAAATAAAGTCTAAATTTACATAGATCTACTTATATCTATTTAGATCTAATTTAGATTTAATTAGATCTAACATACAAAGATGTTTTTCGGGTTTGAACCGCGTTAGTGTCATTTTTATACCGACGTTTCGTGAACAGCTCACTTCATCAGGGTTTAAAGAGCAACCTGATACTGAGATGCTCTTGGTCAGGTGTCCCTTTTTCTAGCGCTAGATTGGACTGGGAGAGACTTTTTCCTTTTTTTATCTCGTTAGATTTAAGTTAGATCTACTTAGATTTAATCCATTTTTTCTCGGGTGGTTACATTTGTTACGTGATTCGCGGGTGAGATAATTTAAAAAAACGTGTAATATATCGATGCACGCGTGTTGTAATAATTGTGTATTCTTGTTATTACACTGAGAAAAAAATACTATTAACAACTAAATGCGGTTAGTTGAGTTTCAGTTTGTTATCTGAAATACTTGGTTTTTTAATTCAAGCATACGGTAATAAAGATAACAAATCCATATAAGTTGAATTAACAATATTGGTAATGAACATATTTAATTTACTAAACCATGAATTGTTCTGTCGAACATAATTTATGGTAATTTAAAATAAAAGATACCGTTAAAAAAGATGAAACAAAAAATTCTCATTTACTTTAATTGAATATAATCTGAATTTCTTTGTACCAAGTATTTCGTCTAATCAAATTGCTTATTTTTATAAGCAGACAAAATATTGCGTCGTTCTATTGTGTTGTACATTCAAAGTTACCTGTATTTTAAGCAAATTATATTTTTTAAAACAACTAAATTGTCTTTCGGTATAAACTAATTATCATATTTATTGAAACATGATATCTTCTTACATTAATCAATACTTCATTGACAGCCCGTGACCGCCGCATTTAGTTGCGAATCAAATACGATTTTGTACTTCAACAACTTTTTTTTCTCAGTGTATAAAAAATGTAGTTTATTAATCTCTCTCCAAACTGAAGTTAAACTGTAAATACATTTCACTTTTTTTTGCAAAAACAAAAACGTATTTATAGTCCCTCGGTAATTTGCAATGTTATTTCGACAAATGCTAAGAATAATATCGTCGTTTGTTCCGTTCAGGAACACAGATCGCTCTCTCTCTCTCTCGATCAATTGCGCAAACCAAAAGGGTTTTCTCTGCCTTTCTCGTGAAAACAAGAACCCGCGCATATATTTCAAAAAGAAAGAGAGGTTGTACATGAAGAAGACAACAAAATTCATTCTATTAAAGTTCTGTGTTCGCGCGCTCAAAAAAAAAAAAAAAAACCGATGATATTCAAAGCGATGTCTCGATATTCACAGCGCGCTGTGTTTTCACGAAGTTTATTTTCATTTATTCGATGTACAAAAAACTCCATTTCCAAATATGTCTCTCAGCGACTCCCGCACAACTGTCTGGGCTGTCTAATGAGGAAGAAATATCGCGTTCCGCGGAAACAAGGTCGGCGAGGCAAATATTCGTTGTACCGCGAGGGACATTTTGCTATTATCGTCTCTCCTCGCAAAGGGGAGAGAAGCATCGCAAAACGATGTTCCAACCGGAACAGGCACGAGATTGTGCGCTCGCGAAGTGTGTAAATATATGTATATTCGTCCGAGAATGATAAGAATAGCGTCGGAGCCCGTAACAGAAATTGGAAATCAATATTTAAGCCCATTCTTGAGGTGTCGTGACCAAGCCGGATTTGCGTGCGGTACTGAATAGATAAGAAGAGCACACCGGAATAACGTTATATATATATATACATACGGATCGCATTCTCGTTCGATGAGAAACAGAGAAAGAGATAGGTAGAGAGGATTACTCGAGTCGTGAAGATTACTCGTTGCCGTTACTCACTCTCAGCAATAAGTACGCGCTTTCTTTTCCAAACCGCTTGCGAACTTGATCAACTTTAACGCGCGCGCGACTCCCCCGCTTGCATAGTAAACAGTTTCCATCGCAAAACTGCAACTTTTCCTCGCTCGTATCGTTTCAATTTCCACGATCATCTCCGTCATGCAGTGGAAAATATAATATTCAAAGCGAAGAGAGAGCGCGTGTATGTGGGACGACGGAATTATCGTTAATCACTCGAACTGATGCGCATATAATACGATCAAGCGCATGTACGTGTGTACGTACAACTGTGTGTGCACAAGCGGGAATAAAATTTAAAAATAATGAAACGGCATGATGCGGATAACAAAAAGCTTTTTTGTTGCAACAAAGGCCATGTAGCTTTTTTCTTCCTTCGTAATCCGCGCGGGAAGGGAGAAAACGGGGGTTTCGAGACGAAGTTACAGCAAAATGTCGCGACAAACGCGCGTCACTCTGTGTAATTAATTAGTTCACGCTTCACGCTGTGCATTTAACATTTCACGTACACCGCGGCGCCTATTACCGATGGCATTTTGCGTTCCGGGTCGGCAAAGTGATAATTTAATTCGAGACTCGGTGAACATCTCGGAGCGAGGACCGGCTCGACGGTCTTCGCGGCCTCGGTGCAAATTGGGGGCTGCGAGCCCGTGCCCGGATTCCGCGTTCGAATTCACTTAACACCTTGGTTATTTTCGAGCAAGTTCCTTTCGAAGTTCCTGAGCCGAAATGTATTATCGGGCGTCTGAAAATTAATTCGAGTGAAAACTCAAATTTTTCTTTCAAACGGTCCAAGTCGAAGACCAGTTCCCGTCTGGGATCACCGAAATCCGGTGGCGCGAGAGCCCGATATGGGGTGATTTATTCACCATGAAAGACGGCCGTGCACCGTTTGCATAGAACAGCGCTGCGCAGCATAGAAGTAAAAAATGCTGTTAAAAATTCAAAGAGAAAAATTGCGAGTATTGACGACTTAGTAGTCGTTGGAAGAAAAAAAACCAAATCACATTTCAGAGCAAAGGAAAAATATATTCGCTGAGGAAAACGAGCGTGCGTGTGTATATCCGCCGCGGTGTTCGCGTAAAAAGGGATCGCGCGTATTTTCATCCCCTTTCGGATATATATTTCCTCGGAAAAAGAATGTTTTCGCGACGCGCGAGTAAATCGAATATAAATCCGTGCGACATCGCCGCCGTCTCGCAAGCAAATAGCAAACGTACGAGAAGAGAACGAGCGGCGACGACGATATCCAGTCGCCTGCGTATCGTGCATCTCTTATTTTACGGTACAGCAATTGTTGGCACGCGTCTTTCTCGAAAATTTCTTGTTTTTCGCATTCGGACCGCGCGGCGGCAAACGTATCTTCGAAACGCTCGAGAAAACGAGCTCCGCCCCGGGTGACCCGGGGTACAATTTCGCGTCGCCGCGGCGTCTCCTTTCTTTTCGCGCGCGATCTTTCCTTCGCGCAACTATGTACTTTCTACGAGCGATTACCCGGTACAAACTATCGAAAATTCTTCGGAAATGGTTCTTCTGCAAAGGTGGTTGACTAAAAGCCCGAGCATTGTTCCCGCAATCGTGCGCGCGTCTCCGATGAACCTCTTCTTGTTTGATTCCTCGTCTTCGCGAGATCGTACGCGCGATGACATCGACGAATCCACACCCCATGATCCACGTGAATAATTTTTTACGTAACAAGCGAATACAACATATGCTATGATTAAACATTGCAAATGAGAATAGATACGCAAATGATCGCGCAATTTCCCAACAGCGAAACTGTGTGTTCATTCAGCACATCATAAGAATAATACTTCGTTTTTTTTTTATCTTTCTTTTATATAAAACAAAAATACATTCTATCAAGAACTCCTTGCTTATTTTTATATCCCCTTCTAAAACGGCATCAAAAGGATTCTCTTAACTCGAGAAGGGAAATCTCTCTTCTGAGGAGTATCAGACATATTTTTCATAAGAATATCAATTGTCTCTGAAATCCTTTGGTAAACGAAGAAACGTATATAGCTCGGTTTCAAAGGACGTTCCGAGAAACACTGACAGAGAAAAAGAGGGAAATGTTCATTAAGAATGTCTGCGAGAGTGAACACATTTTCATCTCGCTTCGACAAAACAATTGTTTTCGAAACTGCGCGAAACCGAGCGAGTTTTCCGGTTTTCAAATTCAAATTTTGTCCGGATCAACGTTAATTGTTTTATATTTTACATAATGTTCTCTCTTACATAATATTCTCCTTTAGAGTCGCGGCGGAGAACTTGAAGGTCTCACATTGTGCGCGCAAGAAAAGACGCGCGTCCGTGTACAATACACTCGACAAATTAAAGTTTCACGAGAGTTAGCGACCATTGTTCGGGGATCGGTGAATTACGCGTACGTTGCACGTGTGTATATTTATGTCAATTCAACGTTGGATCGAAGCGCGATTTCCCGCGCGGAATTCTATTTCTAATGAACGTAGTTTTCACACACACACACACACACATTGGTGTCATACCGGTATTCTATCTATAGTCTTCCTTGTGCGCACGGGGCTTGGAAAGGCAATGCAATATGCATAAGACGTGTGTCGGTGCACATCTCGTGATACGGAAAAATATATCCTACCTGCGACGCGAGATACGATTTAATCGTAATTACGTACAATACGAACGAATTAACTCGTGACAATTTCCAATAAATGTCTTCTTGGAAAAACATATATTCGATCTTATATTTTGCGGTGTTGTTTTTTTTTTTTTTAATTTGCAAACATCGGTGTAATTATGAAAGAACTATGTAACGAACAAATTATCGTCGAAATTAACGCAAATAACATAAATAAAATTCAAATCAGTTGAATAAAATAAAGTAAGATAAATTGAAAGAATGAAGCTGTAAAATTCAATTCTACGCGAGTTTTCGATTGTTTTATCTCGTTCCAAATGTGAAAGAAGATAAAATAATCGAACATTTATTTAACTAACTTTCGTAATTATACGAAAAACGTGTCGCCCGACAAATACCTATCGTGTATGTCGCGCCGTCCAGCTGGAACGTGGCACTCTTGCATTTCTTGAAGAGTTTCTGGTGCGAGAATGCCGGAAGCTTTGGTAAAGGCGGCGGCGGCGGTGGCGGTGGTGGCGGCGGGGGTGAGCCCTTCGTACCGTGATGCTTCATGACGTCTCTTTCGCCCTGACTCATTTCTTGGGCGCAAAAGAAATGTGATCTCCACTTCCCTCCTCTCCGCGGGACTGCCGGCGATAGCACACGACCGAACACACACACATACACACACGTTGCCCGTCGACTTTCAGTTAGACGCGTACATAATTCAGAGCTAAAGTTACCGACACTTTTACCGATATATAGCGGCGATTGACGCGTGAATTAGTTTATCGAATTCTCGAAAACTTCGGTGACGCACGTTTCTCTTCCCTTCTCCGCGCGCGCACTTGACTTATTTTTTTTCAGAGACCGAAATTCAGGGGAGAAAAGTTTGTTGAATTGACCGAAAAATGACGTGTAGTTTTCACAAACGAAAAAAACATGAATGAAAAACAGAAAAAGAGATCTCGACGCGTATCTCGTTTTACCTCGCGCGTTTATCTGCGACAAAGGCGCGAGCGGTCTTCCTCTCCAATACGCGCGAATCCAGGATTCGCGTAGTATTTTTACGCCCCGTTTATGTAAATGAGCGGATCGATGTCCTTAGAGAGTAAAAACCTCTGATCGCCGGAGCGTGTTATTTTTCTGAGCGCAGATAGCGCGCACGCGGAAGAATGCGAGTATTCATGTACTTGTTGTATATATAAGCGGGAACAAGTCGCGCTTTGAAACAATCCAATTTCTGCTAAATGCGGAGCCATCTGCAACACGGGCGGGATGTTATTGCGATCGCGTAGATACGCGCGCGGTAGCTATTACATTAATATCATCATTATTCCCGCATATATACACACACGTATAGTTTATATTTACATATAAAATATAAACTGTATATAGTATATATATTTATTGTGCAACTGTATATTATATATAAAATAATATAAATGTAATAATTTTACTATATATGCGTTTAATGTGACGAGCAACGTTTATCTTAAAATCACGAAATTGCCCTCCATCGCCAAATGGAATGCAAAATTGCCGTGACGAGCTCAATTTCACAGGATTTATGATCGTCTGACAAATCAGCAAATTGTGCCTACTTATTCGTTAATTAATTCCTCTAATACACGCAAACGGATTACTTCCTTTTCAAAATCAAGATAATCCTCTTATGCATAGGTATGAGAATTAATACGGTAAGAGACTACGATGGAAATCAGGTTTAATCGGGAGATTACGGATCGCGTTGAAAAACTCTCTCGACCGTAATTCCGTCGCGCCCTTCGATAGCGTAGAATTATGCGCGTGTCATTTTCGTGAAAAACGACGACAAATCAAAGAAAATGTTAGGAAATGATAGAAAAAAAAAAAAAAAAAAAAAAAGCGGGAAAGACCGCAAATCGGCCGCGGTTTGAAATAATCGATCGGTCAATTTACTCGATACCACTCTGCGTCAAATTCGTCGCAAGTATATATCGATATAAATACCAATAAACTCTCGTCCCTTTTCCTCTCTTCAAACCGCTATCTCCGTCCCGCCTCGTGGCCGATATAACCCGTCACGAGTGAAAAAGAGGATGGTGTGATGTGATTCACACCGGGCGGTTGAAATCGATCAATTTTGTAAACGATGTATACATACATGCGCGTAATCGATCGCGAAATTTTTCAAATCTTCTCTCTCTCTCCGTTTTTTTATTTTATTACACGGAATTTACGATCGGGACACACACACACGTCTGTTCTCTCGCGTACTGCATACACAAATACCCCGAGTGCGATATCCACATTTTCATGTCTCTCGTTGGGGACCAATTTGAATTTCCACTACATTCCACGGGAACGACCCGAAAAATCACCCTGGTGCTCCGTTCTCGTCGAGAAATTTATCACGCGGTACGTCGGTTTATGGCACATTTTAGAGAACTGCAAGGAGAGTGAGAGAGAGAGAGAGAGCGAACCCCGAACAAATTCCTACACGAGAAACATATTCTCACAATGGCGAAATGCAAATATATCTTCCGCAAAACGTCATATCCGCGAATCTAATTAGACTTCTTGTTTCGACCATGATTGTTATTTCAACTGACTGCGCTTTCGTT
This sequence comes from Pseudomyrmex cubaensis, assembly GCA_014825685.1. Classification (NCBI taxonomy): domain Eukaryota; kingdom Metazoa; phylum Arthropoda; class Insecta; order Hymenoptera; family Formicidae; genus Pseudomyrmex; species Pseudomyrmex cubaensis. The sequence goes on from QVOA01014826.1 coordinate 10,279, forward strand.
CCCTTCTGGGGCTCTCTTTTGTTTTGATTTCCAATTAAATTAATTATTAGCGATCTGAGGAACGGTGAGTTAGTTACCGAGAAAAAGTTGATAATTCCGACAGTCTCTTCTCTTCTCATCTTTCTCTCTCCCTCTCTTTCTCTTTCCCCTTCTCACGCACCCCTTTCCTTCTTCCGTCGTACAGAATCTTATTGTCTTCTTATTGTAATCGGCTTTCTAATAGACAACTGTGAGAAATTAGGTTAACGTCAAGTCAAGCGCGAGATCGAGTAACATAAATAATACAACAACGCCCGCCGCGGCTAAACAAAGCTTAAATACAAAGCGGAATAAAAAGCCGACGCATGTCAAACCGTTCGTTGGTTGTCGTTTTGAAGAAGTTTAATTCGCGAAAGCAAAAGCGCGCCGCTGAAAGCGTAGCACGCAATTAGGTCGAGTATAATGACAGGCATGACAATAAAATTGAAGTGAATAGAGGAGTTATACGATGGGGGTGCATCTTCTAACGTTGTTGAGCGGCAACAACTTTTTGTTAATAAAATTAATTAACTGTTTTCCGAAAATTTTGTTATCAGAATAGCAATATTCTGTTCGGCGGCGCACTCATGCGCTCGAATAAATATTTCTCGATCGATCAACGTCCGACATTTATAGCGAGTATAAATCGTTTATAATAAAGGTCATTAATTCTATTGTGTGTTGTATCAAGTCACTAGATTATTTTTCCGATAAACTATATACAACATATATTTCACTTTCCTGTATTTGTGACGTTCGTACACAAATACATGAATACTCGTTTATGGCATCGTTTAAACATGATCGATTTCGTTTAAGAATAAATATCAAATTCACGGAAAATATTACTTCGTTAATATGTTGAACCATTAATGATAAACATTTATTAGCGCGCGATTGTAATTAATGGATTTTTCTGTTTATATAATAAAAAACAAATATTTGTCTCGATTTCCGACGACCAAACATGCGTAAGTTTTATCATTCGAAAATCACGGGGAATAACAATCGTTGTTTGTGTATGTATGTGTGTTTGTGTGTGTGATAAAAATATACAGCAATATAAACAATATTTTTTATATTGATATTTTATACTTCGATATTATATCGAAGTTCTTCTCACATTTGTTCTTCTGATATGTTACGACCGTTCCGTTTTTAATCTAAATCAGCGGAAAAACATATTACGGTGAATTAGAGAAAACGAGATTATTTCGAGAGACAGTGCTCGTATAATTGCAAGGAAAAGTTATTTTCATCGTCGTAATTATCAAAAGGAAAGTTAATATATAAGTTACATATTAACGATAATTTAAGTAAAAGTTAAAATAAAATACTTTTACCATAAGAGTTCATACATACGGAGGAGAGAAAGAGAGAGAAGAAGTAGTAATTATTATTTATTAACAATATTTTAAATATTGTTTCCTCATTTCTTCACTCCACTGAATTTACATTAAGTTTCGAGCACCAAGTTCTCGATCTCGTACGATTTTGCACGCGACACAGAAAAAAAAAAAGATAACACAAATCCGCGATTTTAATCCCGGTGCTGGGCGAGATATACGATCATCGTGTTTAATCAATCAGATTTTTCGCAACGATCGGGAAAGGGAATCGGCGATACACACGCGGAGCTTTTTTCAACGCGAATCCGCGGACGCGACTCCACGTGCCCCGGTTCGCGATGCGACTCGGACGCGACACGAAAGCTCCGCCACGAAAACGCCGCGCAAGCGTGCAGTGATGCAGCTCGACGAAAGCCAATCCACGTAAGCAAGCGCGTCTCCGCAAAAGCGGTAAAGAGAACGGGAGCAACGAGATAAACGAGCGACAGCGTTTGGGGGTCCTGTGGTCGGTTTAAAAAAAAAAAAAAAAATTGTATACATTTTTGTCGTTCGCGAATGGAGACAAATGCGAGGAATCTACAAGCTGACCTTTCTAAGCGGCGCATTAAATCTCCTCCTCTTTCCTCTTGTCTGTCAGCATCGGGTAACGAATCGCCCATCAGTCTGTTTGACTCCTGGATTTTAACCTCCGACAAGAACTTTCTCGGATAAAAGCTCGCGCTTTCCGCGCGACTTTTACGGTGAAATGGACTGTGTAAAATTAGCGGATTTTACGAAATTGCATTTAAATTGGTATTAAAGTTTGCATTAGATAAAAGATTTGTCGCTGAATTCAAATTTCTTATACCGATTGTAAACAGTTTATCGATGCCTATTTAAAAAAAGCTTTCTTTTTTTGCAAAAAATCTACAGAAAGAAAATATAAAACTGGCAAGTTTTTTTTTTTTTTTCTTTTTTAATCGTGCAACAAAAACGGAGATTTATGTCAATGCTGCTGAATCTTCGTTTAGCGCAAACATTGACGGTGCAAGAGCGACGGATCTACACTTGCGTTTAGATTAACGTCAAAGCGTTTTAATGAAATATAAAAAAAAACCAACACTTACACAGAGCGGCTTATCGCGTTTTTTTCTTTTTTTTTTTTTTCGTTGAATAAGACCATCTTTTATTTATACACGTGTGCACATAAAAGTGTACATAAATAAAATACGATCTGAAAAAAGTCCGACTATATAAATATCTAAATTGCGTAAAACTTCGAGCTTAGTTTCAAAAAGGTGTAAAATATTATAGTTGACAAATGCATGCGGAAATTTCGAAAGATTCAATTTACAAAGAAGAAATATACTCGGGTCTTTAAATAGCACTTGGCTTTCTTAGCGCGTCGCGAGCGGTTCTCGATATTATTATCATCGAAATGCCAACGCTGTAATTTGCAACATTCTGCAGACAGACAATTCGTCTAGAAAATAGCCCGCAGCGCGATTGCCAGAATTCCGAACGATTCGCCTTGACTATAGTTGTCATCGTCGCGTTGCCATCGGTGCCAAGAAAGACTCTAATTAGCGCGATGAGAGAGCAATTAAAAAGAAAAATAATAATAACGCCTTTACGTTATCCAATGAGACGGCAAGGTTCGTTCAACGACCGGCTTCTGCTTTCGGCTACATCCTGCCCACTCCTCCCCGCTATTCTTGCCGGTATCGATCTAACGTTTATAGGACGAAACGTAACCCTCATTCGCATCTAACACCTTTCTCGTTCACCGACGCTGCACACACACACACACATGGTATCTACATTGGTTTGTGCATTTTTTCGCTCTATAAATACATGGTTTTTTTATCTTTTAAAGTCAGAGAATTTGATTAACAAAGTCGCGCCAAATGACCTCGCAATTTTGCAATTACCAAAATAAATTATTCAAATTACGTAAATTAAGCAACCTAATTTGGTACTTCTCTCTATCATTATATTCATAACATACTGCATTTTCTATCATCGTATTTGCTAAATACCGAGCGAAGTTACGAAAATGAGAGAAGAACGCGAACTTTGTTATCGAATAATAAATTCAATTACACGTCTTGCATAATCCCGCTAAAGCGGCAGTCGGTTCGCATTTTGTTGGCAGAGTTCGCGCGATATTAATATCACAGTTCGCAAAAGGTGTGTAACAAGATTTTAGCGTGGCGCTAAAAACCAATTATTTCAAATATATATAAGCGCGTCGAATTGAATAGCGTAGCCTGATCGACTATTATTGCCTGAAATAAGGGATTTAAAAATTGAGGTAGGTATATACAACAAGCCGGCGTCGGTGGGTTGATATTGAATTGGCGGTCGAAATTGCGCGGCCAACCAGATAGGTGAATGGCGACCATCATTGCGGTCGAGGAGGTTGACAGGACGAGAGAGCGAGAGAGCGCGCGCGCTTTGCGGCCGATAGAATCGAGAGGGAAGGAAAGTCTTTCGACCTCGGGTGTAATTTAATTCAAGGGTCGGAAGAGAGCATATATATATGCTC